>BSBK01006996.1:0-305000 GCA_027943335.1 Chamaecyparis obtusa
TATAAAAATCACTAACATTGAATATAGGTGAGACATTACCATCCTCTAGGAGGTCAAATTCATATGCATTAGCTAAAAAATTCCTCAAGATCCAACATGGACCTATCTTCTTCCATTTTAATTTATTATAAGTTCCTTATGGAAACCTTTCTTTTCTTAGATGGACCCATACCACTTCACCGACATGAAATTCCTGCTCCCTTCTATGCATATCAACATAGTTTTTGTACTTGAAAATACTCTTCTCTAGTTTCTCCTTCTCTTCTTTGTGCAAATCTCTGATATATTCTACAACATCCTCAGCTACAACACTCTTCCTCACTAGACCTATATTATCTTTGAGTTCATCCATGCCCCTTAGGCTATATCCATAAATAACCTTGAATGGACTCTTTTCCACACTTCTATTAACTAAGTTATTATAAGTGAATTTAGCCTATGGTAATGTCAAATCCCACTGATTTGGTTTTTCACCAGCCAAACATAGCAACAAATTACCCAAACTTCTATTCACTACTTCAATTTGACCATCCGCTTGTGGATGATATGTCGAATTGAAACTCAACTGTGTGCCTAAATTCTTCCACAATGTACACCAAAAATGGCCAATAAACTTTGTATCCTAATCTGAAATAATAATTTTAGGAAAATCATGCAACCAAACTACCTTTTTGAAAAATAAATTTGTAATATGGGAAGAATCACTAGTCTTTTGATAGGGAATGAAATGAGCCATTTTAGAAAATCTATCAATTACAACAAAAAATGGATCATTACCTGTCTATGTTTGAGGCAACCCCAAAACAAATCCATACCAACATCTTCCCATAGCCTCTTTGGTATTGGTAGTGGTTGATACAAACCAATATTTTGTTTCACTCACTTTGCATGTTGACATATTGTACATCCTTGAACCATCTTCTTTACATCAATGCTTAACCCTGGCCAGTAATAAATCTCACTAAAAATAGCTATAGTTTTATACATGCCAAAATATCCACCCAATCCACCACTGTGCCTCTCTCTTATTAAATTGTCCTTAATGGAACCTTGAGGTATGTAGAATGTCTAGCCTTTGAACAACAAATTCTCTTGAATAAAATACTCTAGCCATAGGCTTTGATCCACTCCAATTAGATTCTTAAACATTGCTCATGCTTCTTTAACATTTGAATCATGTTCATACTACTCAGTCAAAGAATCAAATCCAACAATATTCACTTTCAACTCATTTAACAACAAAATTATTATACTTATTACATCAAAAACTCTATTGGATTTACCACTTTTATGTTTTTTTTTCTATTGCATATCATAAGTCCAAAAAATAGGGTATATTAGAGTAACGGGTTATTACAAACTGCTGGTAGAGCCATCAAAGCTAGCACAATAGCATTAAATGAGAGTTATATAAAAAAGAGACCTACTATTATATCACTATAAAAAAATAACCAAGACAAAATATTTGATCAAACAAAAGTTTCATCATGGTCTGCATCTGACTCATTGGAGTCTAGGGATATCGAATTGTATCCTATAATCTCATAGGATCTGAGAGGAGGTGCTCCTGGAATAGACACTCTTCCTTCTGTAGGAACATCCTGATTAGATTTCTTTATTTGCTCAATAAAATCAGAAAGTTTACCATCGAATCCAGCCCCGGGTTTCATGGTTGTATATCCATGAGCAATATCCCTTTTGTCTATGGTGGCTTTCCCATCTCTCAGGATCTGAATGAACTTTATCTCCTTCATCTTGATGATAGTTGTGACCTGCAGGGAAACATTAAGGTGGATGAGTCTCCTTAGAGACACAGTAAGATTCTTGCTTTTTCCAGCAAAAACATCATTATTACAAGCCTTCTAGATAGTCAACAAAATAATAGAAGAAAGAATATTGTAAGCTTTACTATTGTTGATGCTTCTTGAGATAATATTCAGTTTGTTAAAATGACTGTTATAGGTAAGACCAAACATTTTCCAGACTTCGGCATCAAAGAGACATTCAAAGAAAACATGGAAAACAGATTCTGGGATTTTACAAACACTACAAATATTAGGTTCTCCCTCCGGTTTCCTAAAAGGAAGTTTATCCAGGAGGAGTCTCCACAAAAAATAGGTGATCTTAGGCTCAATAGGTCTGGTCCATAGGAAGGTGAAGTACTTATTCCATTTAGAGACGAGAGAGTCTAGGTGCCATTTTTGGTTAGCATGGGAAGCAATATCAGTGTTGTGGGTGAGGAGGTGATAGATAAATTTGGACTTGATAAGATGCAACTGGGAGTTATTTGGCCACATTAGCTGAGATGTGCACCTGTCAAGGGTACAACGCCTATTCACTTGCCCCAAAGTGTTGAGGGAAACAAAGAGGATACCATAAGTTTTGTTTTGTGAAATTGGGATGCCAAACTCTGAAGCTAATTTCTCCCAAGGAATCAACCTACCCTCCTTCAACATCTTGAAACTTATTGATACCCTTCTCTAACCATTTCCTAGCAGAGAAACCTTGGAGAAAGGCAAGAGGCTTGCCCTTATGCTTCAGATTCACCATAAAGACTTATGACTGCAGACCACACCTTGGCCTTTTGTTGGTTCAGTATTGCACAAGAAATCCCTTACATATCTCTAGCACTTCCAAATAGATTTGAATACATTCAACCCCTAAACTTGTATATTACAATCTATAGCCAATAGATCAATATACCCCAGATTAGTCCAAGATTTAGATTTACTTTGGCATGCTCTAGCTAAGTTGTTCCTGATTAGGATTTTCCAAGGTTCCTCCCCTGTGGATTCCTTAGCAATCCATTTTGAAGCCAATGCAATACCTTGAGTTCTAAGGTTCTTAAGTCCAAGTCCTCCCCAAGATTTCTCTCTGGTGCACCATTCCCAGGAAACTGCATGATATTTCTTGTTGCCTCTTCCATCTGTCCAAAGAAAATTTCTAGCAATCTTCTGAATACTACTAAACTAGTTCTGGTTAAACAACCAGGCTGAGGAATAGTAAATAGGGTAAGAAGAGAGAATCTTCTGGCAGACTTGTATCCTTCCCAAGAATGAGAGAAGATTGCTATCCCATTTTTTCAATTTCATGAGAATCCTATCCTTAACCTAGCACCACATGTCATTTATGTTAGGATCCATAGCAAAAGGAATTCCAAGGTATCTAACTATATGATTGGGCCCCTCCCATAGCTTTGGAGAAATTCAACCCACTTTGTATGTGTCTGGTTTAATTTACATTATCTATTAATGAATTTCAATGCATGATGGCATGTGTAAAACACAAACTCTTTCGGTAAAAAATAATGTCTCCACTTCTTGAGTGCCTGCACAATTGCATAATTTTTTTGATCATACACAAAATATTTTTTTTTTACTTCGTTCAACTTCTCATTGAAATATGCTATTGGTTTGTATTCTTGGTTCAAATCTCCTCCTATTGTTGTTCCACTTGCATCATAATCAACTTAGAATACTTTTACAAAGTCTAGTATTTCCAACAGTGACTACTCTGTCACTTTCTTCTTAAACAACTAAAAACTCTCCTTTATTGTTATTGTCTGCTTGAAATTTTTCCTAACTCCCTTCATCATTTTTTTAATGGGAGCACATATCCCACTAAAATTTCTTATGAGCTTCCTATAGAAGTTTTCCAATCAATGAAAACATTGGGCTTCAAACATACTTTTTGGAGATGGCCAATCAATAATGGCCTTCACTTTTTTTGAATCCATTTTCATCTCTTCTTTTGAAACTACAATTCCCAAAGAAACTAATTTCTTTCTCATGAAAGTAATCTTTTTTAGAATCAACATTAGTTTTTCCTCTTTGCTTCATGTCCCATTTTGCATTGTTTGGAAATCAAAATCAAAATAGACTCCCTCTTTCCTCAAGTCCTTCAAGAATTTTTTTCCAGAAAGCAAACAAACTCTTGAACTTCCTTTAACATCTTCTTTTTTATTCTTAATGTGATTTAAAATAAATTATTTCCCATCTTTCTTGAAAGTATATGCATTATGTTTTCCACCATGAAGTGTGTGTCTGTCATATTGTCATGGCCTATCCAACAAGATGTGACATGCATCTATGGACATTATATCAGATAACATTTTATCCTTATAATTACCAATCTAAAAATTAACCAAACATTTTTCTCTTACCAACAATTGATTTTCCTTTTGCACTCACAAAACATTGTATGGGTTGGGGCGTTTCAACTATTTTAGCTTCAACTTCCTTACCATCTCTTCTGAAATAGTATTGTCTAAGCTACCACTATCTACAATCACTTTACAACATTTTCCACTAGACTTATATCTGGTTCTAAATAACTTTTTTCTTTGAACTATTTCTACTTCTACCTTCTCTAGATTTAACAAAATCCATCTCATCATTAAAGATTCTCCATCCTCTGGATTCTCTCCTTATCTTGAAGTTTCTCCAACTTCATCTTCTACTTGGGCCACATGAAGTTTGGCCTCTTTTTCTTTACCTCCACCTCACTATATCTATGGACATTCAAAGGCTCTATGCCCAATTTCTCCACATTGGTAGCATGTATCGTTGAAGTCTCTTCCTCTTCCTCTTCCAAAATGTCCACATCCTCTAAAATTTCTTCCACCTCCCATCTCTTGAGTGTATGAACTCATATGAGAGGTACCGACTTCATCTTGTTTGGTAGAATTTACTCTTCCACCACTATTATAACCTCTACCATGTGTATTTCTACCCCTTCCTTGTTATTGTTTTGTTATTTTCTATTCAAATTTTCTTAAGCCCTCAAAGCATATTGATAGGTGTCTTCAATATTATGCAACTTTAATAAACTTATTTAATCTTGTATTGACATACACAAACCATTAAAATATCTTGAAACTTTATCTACATCATCTTCAACGTGGCATGCTCTTATACTCAATCGATAAAATTCTTCTATGTACTCCTTAAGAGTTGTTTCTCTTTGTTTTAAATTCTGTAACTTTCTAAACAAGATTATATGGTAGTTTACTGGTATAAATTTTGCCTTCAACTTTGTTACCATTCTATCTCATGATTTTATTTTATCTTTTCCTCTTAATTGTCTATTAGTTTACAAATGATCCCACCAAAGGGATGCGTGACCTTTCAACTTCGTATGTGCATACTTCACCATTTTATCTTCTTTAGTAATTTAAAATTTAAAACATTTCTCCATTTAAGAGATCATGTCCAACGATTCCTCTAGATTCAAATTGCCATTATAGTTTGTTGGGTCAAAACAAGGTTTAGTATTTAATCTGGTTATAGCTTGAATAAACCTTTCCTCTCCTTTTTCGAGCCTAGGTTGAGTTTCTTCTTATGTTGCCTAAACCTATTCATCTTCCTTATCACTTACCTCTTCAACATGAATATCTCTATGTTGTGATGTTTCAATGGCTTCCATCCTAGTTGTTATTCCTCTCAATATATCCTTCATGAAAGGGTTTGCATCTCTTAGTGCTCATCTTCCCTTACCATGCCCTCCTTGTGTCATTTCACAAAAGTTCTATGTAGTTGCAGGTCTTCCCTTTTCCTCTTGTTACCCACGACAAAAAGTCCTTCAAAAATTTCTTTTTGACACCTCCAATTCTCTTCTAACCTACTCTGGTACCACTTCGAGCAGTCATGTTCAGGGATATACTCAAACATGCAGCAATAAATTACATATAACACCTCACAAATAAATTGCAATAATTATTTGAATTTCAAAAACACGTAGAAAGTTGAATCGCAACCTATGAAACATGGAGAAATGTTTTGCCTCCCAAAATAACTCAATATTTTGCTTGCAAAAATAACCACAACAACAACCAAATAACTCTTCAAAAGAACCCCCTTTCATTTGAATTTAAATAACATATATATACATGATGGAGATGAATAGTATTAAAGAAGAGGAAAGTGAATAGTCTTTCCAAGTTTGAATTGAAGATTTGGAAAGAATCAAATAGCTACAAAGAATACAATTTTTTTTTTTTTTTAAATTTTTTTTTAAACTTTAATCCATTGGGTGTGTTGGACAACACTTGACAACTCTTGATTGGTCCAAATCACTCATTTCGGCTCATGATGGCTCTCGACATCTCCAGATAATATAGCTCTAAAAATCCTCTTGATTATATCTAGACCACTACTCCTGATGACTCCTGATAGCTCCTGAAACCTCTTGATTATTCCCTATGACTCTTGATTACTCTTGACTACTAAATCCAAACAAAACCAAAATTGAAAATCAAAATTGTAACTATTGCGATGGCTCCTAATGGCTCATAATACCTCCTAATTACTCCTGGTAGCTATTGGTTTCTCTTGATGACTGATTCCAAACAAAACCAAAATTGAAACCAAAACCATGTTTTTTTAATTTTTTATGATGAGGATTTCATATACACCTGGATGCTCCTTCATCACTTAGAAATGATTATTTTTTTATCACCTCATGTGTATTCAACACGTGTCTTCATACCTATCCCAAGTGTGATTACACACATCTTGTCATTAAAGTTGTAGTTAAAGATTTAATCCCACTTTCTCACCTCCTTATTCTTATCTTTATATGCATGGATTCTTTATACATTTAATACACTTTGGTATGACAATTTTTTTATCGGTAATAGTGTTTCATTATATTAATAATAATAAAGGTACTATAATAACATATCACATTTGAGAATCCATATTGACTGGTAATAAACTACCATCTAATCATCAATTCAAACTAACAATGACTATCTTTTGCAATTACCTTCTGCAACTATCAAAATTTATACTAGCTAAAGTAACTATACCCATTCTTTAACAAAATTGGGCATTATCAAGTATAAACTTTGAAATTGAAAACTTGATGCAAAACCATAAATCCACCCTAACAGACTACTTGATGACCTTGGTTTTGTAATCAAAACCCTTTGAATTATCTGGAGTAAACATTCCATCTTTAGTGTCTAGTTGAGCCTTCTAAGCTTCCCTTTTTTCCTTCTTTTTTTGTTACTTCTCTCCTTCCATCTACACCAGAAACCCCTTTAATAACTCCCAACCATCTTTGGCTTCTTCAATTCATTTTTATTTCATTGTCATGACACTCTAGACAAGGAAGGGCTTATAGCTCTTCATCATTCCTTCCACTGCTCTCCAATTTCCTTCCTCTGCCCTAAAACCCATTTCTGGCTCTGTCATGGTTAAAATCATAATCATCCCACTAGTCCATTAGGGTTTCACAGAAGACTTCATCATCCACAAGCCTTCTCCTTCATTTTGCATTGAAGTGCCCATGCAAACACTACATATGTAATGCCTATATTGGAATGGTATTGATGATCTCTTTCCATGAACTTTTTCTTGAACAACAAGTCAATAATCTACTATAATCAGGGGTCATCTATTAGAAAAATCCCTCTCATCTTCTTTAGACTCACTTCCCCCATAAATGTTTGCTGTTGGCTGTTCATTTTCAAAGAGAAACTGGCCTCCATCCCTCTTCTCTATCAAGGTTTTACAAACCTTAGTAACTAGAGATTATAGTCGCTACCCAATGCTTAAGAAAAACAAATGTCTTAACCTATACAACCCATGGGCTACATTTCCTTCTTCTGTACTCTTCCTCTTAGATTACCAATGCATCCAATTTACCTCCCACGTCAGCCTTTGAGAGTACAAAATTAAATCTATTTGTATCAAGTCACGATGACATTGCGTACTTGCCTTGCTTTTTGATCATCGCTTTATAAGGTTTTCAAAAAATTATTGAGATCCACTCCT
This sequence comes from Chamaecyparis obtusa, assembly GCA_027943335.1. Lineage (NCBI taxonomy): Eukaryota > Viridiplantae > Streptophyta > Pinopsida > Cupressales > Cupressaceae > Chamaecyparis > Chamaecyparis obtusa. Next base: position 7,779 of record BSBK01006996.1, read on the forward strand.
CATCCTAACAACTATGGAGAGGAGGGAATACCTCTAAATTTAAGTTTGAATTTAATCATGAGTCCCTTGGTGACTAGAAATTAGACTACATTGATTCTCATCTCAATCTTTTTCTACAACTCCCTCTTGGACATCCATTTCCACTTGAAGTTGCTGCTACTTCAATCCAAGGATTGGGATTCTCCCCATCAATATTATGGAAATCTTTAGGCACTTCTACTTTGCCTTGCTCCTTCAATGAAACCCCTACTTTAGACATTACATTGACCATTTCAGTACCTTATCTTCTTACATGAGTAATTTTGTATTCTTAAAAAAAACTCAATAGTGCTTTAATCTTTCATATATGCTTGTTCAAATACCATACACCTGACTCCCCTTTTATTATGACATTTATAGTTATTAATGAATCCCTTTCTAGATGGAGTTTTGACACATTGAGGGCCTTTGTTGTTTTGACTGTTATGAAGGCTGCCTAGAACTCAGCCTTGTTGTTTGTCCCATCCATCAATCTTATTTCTCCAATCATCAAAATGTAACTTACATCTAATCATGAACTACAAACCCAACACTTGAAGGCTCTGGGTTGCCTTTTGAGGCCCAGTTAAAGTTAATTTTTATCCATCCTTTATCAGGCAACATTGATGTCACCACTTCAACCTTTTGTGGGAAATGATTAACCCTTTGAAGCCCATTAACAAGCCACTTTGACACGACAATATTATTCTTGTGCAAGTTAATTTATAGAAATTTTTGGATTTTACATTTATTTAATTAATAATTCAAACATTTACTCAAGAACTATTCATTGGAGGTGCTCCAAAGTGAAATGTTCCTATAATGATTCTTTGAAGTTTGATGTGTAATATTTTTTGAATGTGATATAATGGTAGAGGAATGCACATTGATTTTTTTAAACACCAATACATAAAAATAAATCACATGAAATGTATACCAAGTCAACTCTTGATGCGAACAAAATGGGTACAAGTACAAAATATTTGAATTTTAAAATTTAAAATTGGAGGTTTAGCTCCATGTGGCATGGATGTGAGATTGACCTCAGATAGATAAAAACTAATTACAAGGTGGAGAATGCATGTTTGGACATTTAGACATAATACAAGTAAAATGTGAGTGAATTTACATATAAATTGAAGAGATAGGTCAAATATGTCAGGAGTGGGGATGTGTGAAGGATTATAAAACAAATCATACTTTGCACAAGACTATACCATTTGTTGATATGTAATTGTATTATGTCATTCCATCAAAATGAGGCAAAAACTAAATGGAAATTGGCATGGATATGCATATTGCGTCATTATTATAATCAATCATGTTTACTCTATCCTCTTATGATAAATTGTTAACCAATAGAATTTCCTACTTGATTAATCTAATAATTAAGTAATCTAAACACAAATATCCTCATAATGCAAAACATAAAATACCATGTAAGGTGAGGCATTGCACTTGCCAGACTATTAGTGTTCTGTTCCAGTCAAACCCTTATTACCAAAGTTAGTGGTACAAAAAATGATCAAAGATAACATATAAACATGTGTTGATGACCAAAATATGATGTAAGATGATGATACAATGTTGATGCTCCATGCGAATTTGAATAAGAGTTTTTAGATGCATGTTTGAATGTTTGAAGTGAAATAGAGTTTGTCCTTAAATACAACATTAGTTTGTTCTTAAATACAACACTCTATCACACAAGTTAACAAATTTTTTTTTTTTTTTTTGATAGGTAATAGGCTGAAGCCAAGATCAACATGGGGCTCAAGAAGACTTGAACCCAAGACCTCCCAAATGAGAGGCTCGCAACTTACTATTGCGTTGTGGGGTGTTCCTACAAGTTAACAAATTTTATGCTCAAGTCAACACATAATTATTAGTTAGAGGGAGTCGATGAGGGTTCATATTTATATTTAAAATTTTAAAATTGTAAGATCAAAATCAGATTAGTCAATTTTGGTAGTTATAAATTTGACTTATAATATCATATAAATAAAATGAGAAGCAAAATTGATACTTAGAAATATGGGAAAATTTTTAAATAGAAATGAACTTATCTACTAATATTGAAATAAACCAATTGTATACTACTAATTACAGATAAATGAAAACAAATTTAAAAAATATAAAAATTTTGTCATTAAAAAAGAACTTGAAATATCCAACTTAGAATATATAAAAACGTTAACTGTAGATTCAATATTAAAATTGTTTAAAAATTAAATAATAAAAATAAAATATAATATTAAAAAACAATCTCCAAAACAAAATTTATATTCAATCAAAATTGTTGAAGACATGATTCCATTGATACCCTTTCACCAATTATATTTTGAAATTTTGATTCTGAATTTTATTGAGTCTACTAAGAAAACCCCCCGACTCGAGGATATTTAAAGGGTTTATCTTTTTAGTGTTCTTTGGAAGAAGGGGTTTTTTAGTATTATAATTGCAGGGTAGAGAAAATTTTAGAAGTATAAACTATTTTTGGAGAAGAGTGCAGGAAAATATGGCCATGACATTCACAATGACATCGGCCTGTCAAAACATAGTCTCAGGGGTTAAAGGAGGAAGGGGATTCCATACACCTTAACCCTAACCATAATACTAACCATGATGTAAATATTTATCCTAGCTATTTTCATAATCCCATCCCTAATTTTATCCTTAAACATAAACCCTAACCCTCATAGAAATACTAACAATGATGTAAATCCTAACCCTAATTACTATAATCCTAATCTTAAACCTAAATACTTACCCTCACCATAATCCTAATCCTAAGCAAGGTCATAACTTGAATGCTAATCCCTAACCCTAATGATAAACCTAATCTTAAATCCTAAACCTAATCCTGATGGTAACCCTAAATACTAAACCTAACTAAAATCCTAATTCTATGTATAATACTAACTATAATGTAAACCCTTGTCCTAGCCATAGTCCTAAATATTAAGTAAACCCTTGTGTCCTAAGCATAATACTAAACCCATTTAATCTTTTATCGTAATGTTATATATATGATGTAAACCCTTACCCTAACCATAATCATAACCCTAAACCAAGAAATATATTTCTAAACCTAAATCATAGATTCTAATTCTATCCCTAATACTAACCATAATCATAACCCTAATTTTAAAAGGTTTCCTAACCCTAATCAAAACTCTAATAATGAAGTAAACCCTAACACTTACCATAATCCTAACCCTAAACCTAAACACTTACCCTAATCATAATCGCAATCCTAAACAAGGCCTTATTCTAAATGCTAAACCCTAACCCTAATGATAAATCTAATATTAGACCCTAAACCCTAATCCTAATTGTAACCCTAAATACTAAACCTAATTAAAACCCTAACTTGAACCATGATACTAATTATGATGTAAACCCTTACCCTAGCCATAATCCTACCCATAATCTTAAAACTAATGCTAACCTTAACCTTAGCCCTAAATCTTGACCCCAATAAAAAAAATTAACCTAACCATAATGTTATATATGATGTAAACCCTTAATCTTAACCGTAATCCTAAATATGACCCTAACCCTAAACCAAACCATATCCCTAACCAAATAAAAATATTTACCCTTCACCTAATTATAATTCCAATCCCAACCCTAATATTAATTCCAACTTTGCCCTTAACACTTACCAAAACCCTATTCCTAACCTGAAACCTATTGTAATTATAATCAAAACCTTAACCCTAACCATAATTCTCCTCGTAACCATGACCACAAACCCAACCTTAACACTAAGCCCTAATCGTAATCATAATAATAAATCTAAACCAAACTCTAACCCTAACGCTAACTGTGTCACAACGACTACTAGCATATATATATATATATATATATATATATATATATATATATATATATATATATATAAAATAAGTCGAGAGATATCCTTCTCGAGGTGCCTATTTTCATATATTTTTTCTCTCAGTGCAATAGGTGCCTCAAAAGGATATCTCTCAACTTATTTTTTATATATATACAAGCTAGTCTACTAATATTGAAATAAACCAATTGTATACTACTAATTACAGATAAATGAAAACAAATTTTGTCATTAAAAAAGAACTTGAAATATTCAACTTAGAATATATAAAAACCTTAAGTAGATTCAATATTAAAATTGTCCTGTTCGTCCTGCTAGTGGGTTGAGGCATAACCTCCCCTAAACTCTTGTTGTACTCATCTTTTGAACTCTCGATTATCAATATAAAAAATATTAAAATTGTTTAAAAATTAAATAATAAAAATAAAATATAATATTAAAAAACAATCTCCAAAACAAAATTTATATTCAATCAAAATTGCTAAAGACATGATTCCATTGATACCCTTTCACCAATTATATTTTGAAATTCTGATTCCGGGTTTTATTGAGTCTACTAAGAAAACCCCCCGACTCGGCGTTATTTAACGGGTTTATCTTTTCAGTGTTCTTTGGAAGAAGGGGTTTTTCAGTATTATAATTGCAGGGTAGAGAAAATTTCAGAAGTATAAACTGTTTTTGGAGAAGAGAGCGGGAAAATATGGCCATGGCATTCACAATGACATCGGCCTGTCAAAACACAGTCTCAGGGGTTAAAGGAGGAAGGGGATTCCATACACTCAGTCAAATACACAAGCTCCCCAAAACTCTATCATTTCACGTTCTCAACTCGTTATCTCCTCCACTTTCTTATCCAACCAGGTAATAAGGAATGACAAGATTGGTTTTTTACACAAATTTGCATTTTTGAAAGGTCAGTGGAATATCTTGTCTCAGTTTTTGCCCTTGTTTTTTTGTTTATTACTAATTGTTCTTAGTTTCCTCTGGAGTGCATCAAAGACGCACTGAATTACACATGGTAGCTTTTAATCCGGTTATTCGTATGATGACGCTCCATCACCACTTCTTTACAGCATTAAGATTGACTGTCATTAATATTATCATTTAAATTTATTAAACAGTGCCCAGATCGACTTACAATACGGAAGTGCGGTTTCGAGGTTTTTTATTGTGTAAATATCTGGTAAGGTCCTGTTGTAGTGTTATCATTATGTTATTCAAAGCGGGGTTCATTTTGACTTGCAGGGAAATGTATTCATGGTTGCCCCTTACTTAACAGCGTTCCAGGGAGATGAGTTCGCAGTGGATGTGTCAGGGACATGGAGATTTTGAGGGGACATTTTCGTTTTTCAGGACTGTAAAGTCTACATCAATTGATATACGGAAATTTAAATAAAAAGTGAAGTAGAGACATGCAGAGAACCTATAAAGGGAGAGTACTCTCTCTACAAATTTAACACACTGTACTCTTCTCTTAAAATTCGAGCTGGTTTTATGAAATGACCCTAACCGGCCATTTACTGATTCCAACCAATAAATCTTAAACAGATTTAAAATAAACAATAACATGCAAATAACCAGCAGATACTCTCGAATAATTAGCAGATTTATTCATAAAACCAGCAATTACAATCTCATGAAATAACTCAGAAAATTTGGTTTTGTATTATACATCAGCAATACATAAACCAAACATTACAATATCCAATCCAATCCGAAATACAACAAAGAACAGTTAGACTGGATGATAAAGAACCTGGTATAACAATGGTGAACTCTGAATGAATCCGCACCGGGATGAATCGGGTTTTCGTCCAATCCACCAAGAAATGCTGAAGGTTTCCGTCCTCAGATTTTTGATTCGATAGCTGAAGTTTCTCGAATTCTCAAAGAGAAGTAATATCCATAAACTGAAGCATGCTGAAAGAGTCTCCAAAACCTCCTCTTATGGCTGCAGCCGTGACTCTTCAGTTTCCCACTGTGACTCTTCGTATGCCCATTTTGTCTCTTTATTAACTCACTTTAAGTCACTTTAAATAAATGACCGTTGAGTTATAAAATAAAATAATAAATAGGTGAGGAAATCATTCGGCATTAAAACGGGAGCCCAAACGAGCTCGGATGCCGTCGTGTGATAGCTCGCTGGAAAGCTCTCGACGAGATGCTCCAAGTCCACTATTGACAAGCTGAGAATTCTGAACCCCTGCTGACTTACTATAAATAGTAAGTGCCCTGGAAACCTATGGAAACTGCACTGATTGGCTTGGAACTGAAACCACCAAGGCCAATTATCCCCTGGAACACTGTCACGCCACGGTTAGCCCTTTGGATCAAGGTAAATAGGCTAGCGACACGGCTCAATATAATGTACCCCAAAAGGGGACATTACAATCATCAATTCCCGGAGATTGCTTGCCCTCAAGCAATCGATATCTACTTGCTGAGATCAAATACAGGGATCCCAAACCAACCTCTGGGAGGCGGCTCTACCAACCAAACGTGTGAAACTGACCCAGTCATCATGCTCCGATCTGTGAAGCCACTCATACAATAACCAAACAACAGCCCAAATAATGTCAGAATCCCAAATCACTGCAGGATCTGTCAAACCAATCTGCCCTGTGCTACTAACATCTGTAAGAAGGATCTCAACCCAACTGAGGACCTCACTCCAACTGGGCTCTCCCGCGCCTCTAAGGCCATATGCAGGGGAAAACCAAATCTCATACTGATCGGCTCCAAAAATGAAAACCGACTTCGAGCATGCCCCTCTGATTTGCCTGAGCCAGAAACTGCGCTGAAGAGGCAAACTGTCAAAATTGCCTGATAAGGCTCCCACCCGTGATGCACTGAATAGCTCTGCTGGAAAGCCCAAATCAGCATAAGGACTCCATGATTGCCTCTCAATACCTGACATCATACAAAGTAGACCATTGTGTGAAAAATTCACACTAGCCAGCATAGCTAGCATGCCAAACTCGATAAGCTCGTACTGAAGAAGTCCTACATGATCATCATCCTCACCGGGTGGTAGTGTAAGAAAAGACCTAGCTCTCATCATGCCACCAGACATAGCTACCACTCCTGGACTGTGGGTACACAAACCATACTGCTCATCAACTCAGCTCATCCCGCTACTCCAACTTGATGACTGAGGCACACCTCTGACGACTGCACTTGGGTCCCAGACCTTGCGACTAACATCATCCTCATCCTGGGGATAGGAAGTATCTCCCTCGTCTAACTCAAAGAGGGGATTATCAATAGTCAACTCCGCACCTATATCAAACAAAGAGTTATCCATCTTCTGAAAGTGGTCTGAGTCATCACGAAACTCCTGATGACCCAAAGATCTTCTTGGACAACTGTCCAAGTCATAGGTCTGTTGTATGCTGTCAAGCTTCTGAACCACCTCCTGATAGAATTCAGACCTATCCCTGTCACCCTGCTCCCTGTACTGGCTAGAGACCACAATATGATTCCTCGCCTCCTGTAGAGCGATACGAGTGTGCTCCAAAGTGCCTTGAGTAGCACTAAGCTCTCTATCGAGCTTATCGATCTCACCCTCCTTATTCTTCAACTGCTCAGCATAATTTCCGACAACCTGTAACAGGTGGTCACGGTCTGTAAGAAGTCTCAAATACTCTGATTTCCAATCCTCAAACGCTGCCCTGACTCCCTGTAAATGTGTAGTATAGGATCCAATCCCTTTGCCGTGTTGCCCTTGATCTCTTTGAGCTGTCCTGTACAGATCATCAATGATCTGGTGAGTGCTATCATGGTGAACAAGTGCTGCAATGATAGTGTCATCACTAACCTTCAGCTGGCTCTTCAAGACACACTTCTCATCAGTGTTGTTCTGAGATGTACTACAAAATGGGTCATCCATATCAGTGTGATGCAAAAGTGAAGTGCTGCTAAAGAAGTCACATGATTCCTCATTACCGGAATCACTGAAAGTCTCCAACTGGTCACCACAACCTACAATCCTGGAGTTATCAAACTCTGCCACCAAATCACCAAAGTAGAGTGTTGAACACTCACCACTATGTCCCGAAAGCGGGGAAGTCTCAACTGTAACGTCTCTATCACTAGGTTGCAATTTATCTTTCGCTTGATCAATCGTGCAAACATGCCCCTGTGACCAGCCCTCCTGGCATAAGAAACAAATTTGCCCTGCACTCACTAAGTCCTGGCCTATCACCGAAGATTCTGCAACCTGTAAGCCTAATGATGCTCGTTCATTTTCAGATAACGAGCTCATGAAATTTCCTGCTTGAAGCTTAATTAAATCAGCTGAGAGTTCATATGTCATGGATGCTTTCCTTATTCCGCCTCTCCATAATGCCAACAATTCAAATTGCAATTGTTTGCATATGTCATAGTCCTCTTCTAAGATTGAGGATAAGGTAGTCATAATGCATGTCTTCACCCTATTTGAATGGCGCTCCCTGTAATTATTTAGGAGGCACTGAAATAATTGTTGAATCATTTTATCATAGCCCGGATTCAACATGTAACTGAAAACTTTAGTGCTGACCACTAACTTCAAGATTCTTACCTGTGTACCAAAGGTAGAATCTCTGTCATATTTTAGTCCATCTAAGCTGTCTACAATCAATTGTAACACCTGTTTCCAAATATGCTTGGTGTAAGGAATAATGGGAGTTGTGATGCGAGCGATCTCACTGAGACATGAGGCGACTGCAAGCCTAACATCTTGAAGTGGATGACTCAGAAATCTACGTTGCACTAAGACAACCATTGTGGGATGCATGGCCCAATTAAAAAGCCTGCAATCGGCTTGATCAATTCTAGATAAATATGAATTTATTTCATTGAGTTTGGCTAGCATGCTGCTTGCAATCTTCTACTCCTCTAGTTGCCAACTAAGGCAACATAATTCATTCCCGATTTCCATTTCTTTCTGGACATCTCATAGCTGGACACCGTAGAACACGCCATTGAACTCTTTTGAGAACACTGGGCTGTCCAGTGACTCCATGATTTATCCTTCTCCAGATTTCACACATGGACTGAATCACTGTTGCAACGGCGCATTGCTGTTATCACAAAATTAATTCTGTTTATTTTGGCTGAAGGTGAAAAGGCAATTCCCTGTTCTTGTAGTCTTGTCCCTGTCCCGTTGTAACTACTTTTCTGATATTTGATTTCTGAACACTCCACTACTTTACTGATCTAATCCAACTGGACTGTATTTTTTCTCAATCTCATATGCTGATGGTAATTTTTCAACTGCGCGTCTCGTGGCTAATAAGTCGTAGATGTTTGGAAACTGAATTTATCCACTGTAGTATTCTAACCAACCAGAACTGCAATTCTGTTAAGTCTATGCACACTGGAGGTGTTCTCTCATCTGAAGGTGTTATTTGAAGCTAAGGAGAACGCTGATGTTTCCTTCTATCAATGCCAAATGAGAATGGGGAAATTTGGATATTGTAGTTTCCTCTGTTATTAAATCAGTTTATATTCCTTATACAGGTAGCAAGTTCAAATCGAAACCACTGCTGATTGGTATCCACGTTGTCTTCATGAATATGTGTGCTCAATGAATAATCATAGGAGCCCGATAAAATATTTAATGGCTCTTTTCACTTATAACTCTTGACGTTATAAGTAATTCAATTGTTTTGTTTAAAAAAAAATGTCATGAGATGGCCCGCGGAAGTATATCTTTTATCATATGACGAACGATCGTTATTCCACTTGCTTACAATAAGCCAAAATTAGCTCCTTGCCACTTTGCTATACAAGACGTTAATATTATCGCCAACAAGTTACCTCCGAGCTGTTTCTCCCACCTGTCGCCAACTCAGCCGATATCCCCTGTCAGGCAGCCGTTACATGGTGTTGCCTGGATTCTTCCGGCAGTGGCTAATACTACCAGGTGTTACGTCTGGAAAGATTCCCGTCCAGCTACTAACAAGAGACCTCCGCCAGGGACACACGGAAGTGAATTGCATACTCGGTTAAAGGGTCCCAATGTTGCACCTTCAACCAATATTTCGAATCAACGGCGGATCTCTTGATTATAATATTTCCGCTAAAGTTGGTCTCCACTTTATAACATGCACAAATATCTTACTTTGATAATCGCAGTATATCCTAAGTCAGATGTAAATAACCTTGGCTGGCTCTTCTGAATCCGCTTAATTTGAATTTAAAATGTTTGCAAACACTTGTTCAAACTTACTTTAATTTACAATTTTAAAATAACTTCCTCCAATTTAGATATTAAACTAGAACAATACGAAACTCTGCATAAACTCTATTACACATCCAGTTTACACATTTATTACACTGGCTGCAAATTGTATAAATTTTAGAATTAATTAACAGGGAATTTAAAGCACCCGGTATTTATGTTTGACTGCAATTTGCAATTAACTCCAAGAAAATTTAACGCAGCACCTCAGAATTAAGTTAGCTGCCATTATGATGGGCCAAAACTGCTATGCTTGGCATGTGCTCTGCTGAATATCAACCGTAGGCCCTTGTAACATATTGAACGGCTCCAAAAGGAAGCCGTCTTAACTGAAGAAGAGGAAACACAGCCTCTTCCTTCACGTCCACCCTGCCCAAGCCTTCACTCAGCACTAGCGTGATGACAATGAGACTTCACGCCAAATCAGAATCACTTCCTTGAATGCAGCATTGAGATAATTCGGTGTCTCTAGTCAATTTGGAAGACCTCAGCAAATTCAAATACAATTACCAAATGAAGAAACACAGAACTCCTCCAAACAATTTCAGAACTTCAGCAGAAAGACAAATCAAACCCCAGAATGAATAAATTGATTTGCCTGTAGAACAAATTTCTCAGAATTCCAGTATACCTCAGCATTGGATTACGATCTGAGATACAGCTGCAAAATTCACCATCAATTTGTAATGGCTCAAATTGCCAGAAGAGGAATCAGTCCTCAAAACCCTAGTCGGGTTGTCTCTCTCACAAACTTCAATAAAAACATAATTCAACAATGGATATTTTCCTTTCACAAAGCATTGCTTTTATAATTCAAAAGTGTCTTCTCTCACACACTTTTCACTTAAAACACTTTTTATACATAGGCACCTATTGAATAATATAATTTATCAATTCATTTGGCTCCAAAAAAAGCCTTTTCACCAATATCATGAAATTATGACACGCAAGGTCCCTGTTTCTTGTGCCCAAGATTTAAAACTTTTCGTCCTGGTTCCAACGAGCTATAACACTAAGGTATCCAGCATATAATACCAACAAAAATGGCAACCTTAGCAAATTTAATTAAATAATAATAATAAACCACCTGTCTTGCGAAAACAACTGAAGAAGCGTCCGAATCGAAATCTCTCTGCACAGGATTGATCTAGATGATGAAAGATGATGAATGAACTTGACGGGGTGACTTACTAAAAATAAACACTCTCTCCAAGATTCTTGGAGCCCAAACCGGAAGCCAGAAATGAAAACCGAGAGCATCATTCAACTCTTCTAACTCATCTGAGCTCATCGGAACTATCCATTGACCTATTATAAATAGTAAGTTCACACCAATGACCCTCTAAACACCTCACCAGACCATGAGGATCACAATAATGACCTGGCACCATCAGATCAATGACCTACAAAAAAATGGGGACATTACCAAGATTCCCGTCCAGCTACTGACAAGAGACCTCCATCAAGGACACACGGAAGCGAATTGCACATTCGGTTAAAGGGTAACATTACGATTTAATGTCCCCATTTTTTTGTGACAAAAAAATGGGGACATTACCAAGATTCCCGTCCACTACTGACAAGCCGAGAATTCTGAACCTTTGTTGACTTACTATAAATAGTAAGTGCCCCAGAAATCTACGGAAACTGCACCGATTGGCCTGGAACTGAAACCACCAAGGCCAATTATCCCCTGGAACACTGTCACGCCACGGTTAGCCCTTCGGATCAAGGTAAATAGGCTAGCGACATGGCTCAATATAATGTACCCCAGAAGGGGACATTACATTTTACCTTGTTTAAGTTGTTTTAATAGCCATCCCTATGCTACCCCCAAAATTTGACAAGTATTTTGCTGTCCCTAAAACTCCATCCCCATGTTCCAAAAACTCCGTTAAACAAATATTCAAAAATGTTTGAACTCTGTTTTTGCATGGTATGATTAGCTTATTATAGGTATAACATATACCTACTCGTATTTCAACTCTCACAATGCACAAGTAACATTTGAATTTTTATATTCCATTCATCTGTGTAGGTCACATAAGAGAATGCTGTTTTAGCTTGTTTAAGTTGTTTTAATAGCCATCCCTATGCTACCCCCAAAAATCAACAAATATTTTGCTGTACCTAAATTTCCATCCCCGTGTTCCAAAAACTTGGATAAACAAATATAAAAAATGTTTGAACTCTGGTTTTGCAGGGCTTATTATAGGCATAACATATTCACTCATATTCAACTTTCACAATGCACAAGTAACATTTGAACTCTTATATTCCATTAATCTGTGTAGGTCATATAAGATAATGCTGGTTTACCTTGTTTAAGTTGTTTTAATAGCCATCCATATGCTACCCCCAAAATTTGACAAATATTTTGCTGTCCCTAAAACTCCTTCCCCATGGTCCAAAAACTCAGATAAACAAATATTCAAAAACGTTTGAACTCTGATTTTACATGGTATGATTAACTTATTATAGGCATAACATATACCCACATGTATTTCAACTCTCACAATGCACAAGTAACAGTTGAACTCTTATATTCCATTAATCTGTGTAGGTCATATAACAGAATTCTCCAATTAAAAATTGAGTTGTGGGTGTTGAATTTTGGCAAATAGCCCCTTGGTGTTTTGTCTCTTTGAATGCTTAGCTTTTAAAAATGTCCTCCTATTTGAGCCTTCCTGGGTTAATCTAGTTTCTCACAAGCAGGAGAAGTTTGTGTGGTTAAGCTGGAGGAGGGTTGGATAAAAGTTACTTTCGATGGGGCTTTGAAAGGCAACCTTGGTCCATTCAGGGTGGGGTTTGTTGCTTGAGATCACTATAGACAGATCATTGCCTTCGGAGCTGAAAAACTATTCGAAGGAACTAATAATGAAGCAAAAGTTCAAGCCGCTTGCTTTATCAGTTGTTAGAATGGCAAGGCGTTTACAAATCCCGAATCTGCATTTAGAAGGTGACTTGATGATTGTCATCAATGCAATTAAAAAAGGAGAGGCATTGTCTTGGAAAATAATAAGTTTATTATTTTAATTAGAAAGGAACTTTAAAAATTTGAAAATTTGAAAATAATCCACGTAAAGCGCGAATGCAATGACATGGCGGACAAGTTGTCTTAGTGGGCAGGCACCATAAATCACCTGCTGGACGATGGGATGTTTGATGACCTCCAAGGCATCAATTTTGAAGAGTGGAGATTTCCGGATGCCACCACCCACTAAATTCACTCAGGGCGCATTTATGGCAAGGTTAGGGCTTTATGGGGAGCATATGTTGTCCATTCTAAAGGTGGCAGTCTTTTCTTTATGCATTTGGAGTTGGCAGGGACTTTTGAGGTGGTCATTTTCATTCTTTGCAAATTGGAGATAATACCAGTGGTCTGTGCTGCAAAACAGGCTTTCTCATCAATGGATGCGGACTTCACTCTCATTATCTGCAAACAACAATTGGCGTTTTTGGGTAAGATCTTGGAAAGCCGACTGAAGAATGTCTTTAAATTTGAAGATCCCACATTTTTTCAAATGGTGGAAATATTATTGGGGGAGGAGTATACGAAATCTAAATTTCTCTACCACTCAAATGTGGACATCACCTCTACATTTTTGGTGTGGTGCTTGGAACCCAATAGCAAGGATGATGCACATTGGGTGTTGCATGAATGTGTTAGGGACAAGTGGACATATGGGCTGGGTGCCTTCATTGATGGCCAAACCAGGAGAAGGGTTCATTCCAAAACATAGTGACTGGTTGTATGTCTCTGAGGTCTCCTCATTGTTGAGACCTTTTCTGCTATGGAGTGCCTCAGAGGACAAGGAGAAGAGACGGGCTGAGGTGCAGGTGGGATGGGATTTTATAAAAAATTAACTTTGGGACAGTGCTCTCAAGGAGGAGTTGTTTGGGGCAGAAGCTGTGAAGCAGTCGAGGAAGTGGCAAAAATGTTTAAAGGAGGATTATTGGGTGAGCACACCGAACTAGGAGGAGAAGGAAAAGTGAATCAGTTGGTCTTTTTTGATAATTTTGCAGAACATGGTATCTTTTTGTAAATTTGGATAAATATCTGTGAGGTTGTAGAAAGTTTTATAGTTATATGCCGAAATTTTTGTTCATAACTAGTCTAGCATGGGGACCCCCCCAAACCCCCCCCAAACCCCCACGCACCCGGGTTAGGGACTTGGCGTTCCCAAATCCCCCCACCGCCACCTTTGTGCCACCATCTCACCACTGGGGGTTTCTGCAAGAAAAAATCACAGCTGCAGCACTTGTGATAAAAAGGGGGTTTACTGGCTACCATAAAGGTCACTGTTACACACACACACACACTACATATGCAAATTTATGAATGTATGTACATGATTTTATACTTGTTTTGATATCATGCAACTCATTGTAATCATCATTATGATATTTTTGATATTGATGTTGCAATTTTGCTATGTTTAAGTATTTGGTATTATAATTTATTATACATCATTTCATAACTAGCATTGAAGCCCTTTTTTTCCCTGTCCCGGAAACCCGTCCCAACATCCCCCAGTGCCTGTGTTACACTGTTCATAGCTGTATGTATGTTTGGAAAGTTTTTTCTGTAGATGGTAGGCTTTTAATTTTGAAGTATAGTGGTTTCCATGGACAGCTCATTGGTCTCAGACCAAACTTTTACTTTATAATGTATTACTCTTAATTAATATTAATAAAATATATCTGCCTTGACCAATCAAAAAATAAAAATGTCCTATTTTTATCTGAAAATTTTTATGTGACTTTTCCAATGGACAGTGCCAATTTCCACTTTGTGCGGGAAGATCCACAATAATGATCTGATTTCCCTCTATGTTGAAAGGGGCAAATTGTTTATGCAAAACCAATTAAATTATTTACAAAAAGCATAGTAATTACAAGTTTTGATTTGGAGGCTCAGAACAATACAGAAAAACAAATATGCAATGCAATGTTTTTGGGCCTTTGGTTTAACCTGAAACAGACACTAAACACCTCGTACAAATTTTTCTGTATTTTTTGGAAACATAAACACATCCTCAAAATTTGGGTAAATGGCAGTAAATAGGAGTCCATTCTCACAAACAAAACAAGAGTTGCTGAAATAAATGTTGATGTGTGCAGTTTGTAAAGATTAAAGCAGAATAACAAAGCAGGCAGAAAATATTATTTAATATTCAATTAACTTCGTAGGATCCAGAATTTTTCAGTTATTTTCCCATAACCTGTAAAATCACGCAAGGCTACACAACAGGGTTAAACCAATGAATTTTATATTTTAGCATGGTAAAATTTGTCATCGATATAATGTTGCATACACAGTTTGAATAATAAATTTGCATCTTATAAGTTATAACAGAATCATCATTCATATGTGTTTTCACACTTAGAGCATGCAATATTCTTTTCTAGGATATTTCTGTATTTTGCCTTAGAACAATAATCTTTACTCAAAATGATAATGGCCGTGTCAAAAATCACGAATTTATTATAATATTCAGATTAATAATTATGAAAACAAATCATATCTTGAAATTCTTCGGAAGTGCTTTCAAATCTGCTGAATCAGAGTTTCCTCTTTAACACAGCAGTGGCAAGGTTAAGGGTCTTCGTCCTTAACTTGCCAAGAGTATCTAAAGAGTTGTGTCCTTGAATCTCTTAGTTCACTTTGGAGGGTTGCCATCCTCCATGGCTGATCAAAATTTGGATTTTCATCCAAAACGTGATATGAGATTAAGGGTTTTTGTCCTTAAATTTCTTTACGAACTTGGGAGGGGTTTTGTTCCCCTTATTTGCAAGTTACTTCCTTAAATTCAAGATTGATTGTTTGATAGAAAGATTCATAGCTTGCTTGCTGGATTTCTTGTTTGCTTTATTCTTTAATTCTTTGATGATTGATGATTTTCTCTTAAGGAATGAACTCTCCTTTGCACCTTATTGGTGAAAGAGTTACCACCTTTCACCATCACTGCCCTTGGAAGGTTTATAATCCTTCATCTTAATTCACTGCCATAAAAACTCTAGCATTTAATTTTATGATTTTATCTGAATCCATTTATAGAATCGCTAGCATCTTGGCGCCATCTTTATTTAATTCACCTATGTTATAATTTTAAGGGGCTGCCATCATGGTACTTGGTGGGGGCATGATAGTCCACCCTTCTTGAGATTGCTTGTCCTAAAGCAATTTTAATAATTTTTTTCTGCTTTTTCCCAAGTGGCGTACTCCATACGCTAATTATCCCATTTAACCAAATATTTCAGAATAACCTTATTTCTTAATTCTCTCATGTCAATGATGGCCTCGGGTTCCAAAATTAATTTACTCTCGTCATCAAGTAGGGGTAACTCTAGGCATGATGTAATATGTTGACCTAGCACCTTCTTGAAGTGAGATACGTGAAAGACGTTATGAATTCGACTTTTTGTTGTTAACTCTAATTCACTAGCATCTTTGCTGATCTTTCTTATAATCTTATAAGGTTCATAGAATTGTGGCTCGAGTTTCTCTGCACCATTTCCTTTGAGGGAGGATTGTTTATAAGGTTGCAACCTCAAGAATATTAAGTCTCCAACTTTAAATTGTCTTTCAGATCTATGATGACCAACATACATTTTTTTTTATTCTAGACATGATGTAACTTTTGTTTTAATGTGTTTAAAATATCCATACCTTTTTGCATCAATTCTCTTGCTCCAGGGACTTTGGTATTTGTAAGAATCAAATCCCGAAATGATATTGCCTTATGGTACTGCCTTGAAGGGACTTATTCCTATTGACATATGTTGGGTAGAATTTTAGCAACATTCTCCAAGTTGTAACCATTTGACACATGGTGTTTGTTGCCTTGCAACATAGTTCTGCAAATATCCTTCAAGCCACTTATTTACAATTTCGGTTTACCCATCCATTTGTGGGTGGTAGCTAGTGCTTAGGGTAAATTCAGTTCCAACGAACTGAAAGAGTTCCTACTGAAATAAATTGAGGAATTTACCATCTCTGTCACCTATGATGTTTTTGGGTACTCCAGTATTTTGAAGATTTCTCTAAAGAAGAGATCAGCTACTTGTGGTGCTCTATATTCAGAAGACATGGCATGAAAATGAGCAAACTTAGTTAATCTATCTACTACCACAAATATATAATCCTTTCCTTGTAATTTTGGAAGCCCAATAATGAAATCCATTGAAATACTCTCCCATTTTTTATTTGGTATTGGTAAGGGTTGTAACAAACCAGTTGGAAATGTTTGCTCCATCTTGTTTCTTTGATAAACCCTACATTCCTTGATATGCTTTAAAACATCCCCTTTGAGGCCTTTCCAAGAGAATCATTCCCTCACTTGTTTGTATGTTTTTTAATAGCCTTGGTGACCTGCTAATGGAGTATTATGGTATGCCCTCAAAATCCTTTCTTTGGCCTTTATAGAAAATGAGCTCCTCCACCAACTTGTCTTTGTCATACTTTATTTTTCCTTCCAATATGTTATTGGCCAATGCAACCTTGGCATATTCAGCAAGAATTGAAAATTTGTAATCAGCAAAAATCTCTGTCATAGAGCATAAGTGAGGTCTGTCATGCCCCTGCAAATGAATACTACATGTCAAAGTTTTTTCTAGCAAATAAAGTCACAAACTTCTTTAATATTAAACATTGGTGCTAGAAATTAATAGGAGCCAACCTCTCCTTAATTTGGTGTTTTCCTTCAAGACGTCATCCACTTTATCGAAAACAAAATTAATTTGTTGTACTCTTGGCCGACCACTTATATATCAAATCGTGAAGCAACGAAGAAGCTATATGCTGGTCGACTCCTTTTAGTTTGGTACTCATGTTCTTGCAAGATCAGTTACACCATCATATCCAAAAGCATCCGACTTCCTTTGCAACTTACTATTAACTTCATATCAGTCTTTTGGCCGACCTCCTTCTTGGGGCTTAAGTGAAAAACATTTAAGTGAAGGTTTTAGATCACACACACACACACACACACACACATATATATATATAGGTGTTTATAATGGGCAGTGATCAAGGATTATGCACATAAATTAATAAAAGGAAGTGATTCATAAAGAATAATCAATAATAATGAACAACAGCAAATATATTCTCCTAAAGCAGTGACTAAGATGATCTCCTAAGGCAGTGATTAATATTGCCAATGGCAGTGATAAAGAATAAAAGAGCAGTGATCAAGTTTATATTAAAGCAGCGATTATGTTTTTAAGAAGACCACGATTAGTAAAGTGAGGGTGCCTCCCTTGGAAAGCAATCCATCCTCTGTGAAGTATTGCATCTCTTCATTTATATATTGTAGACCTAAATTTGATTAATGATTTTAATTAGATTTAGTCATCTTACTCGCATTATTGATTAAATAATCATGTATTATTTAACTGATTAATGTTAGCCTTCTAGCTAAATTAATTTAATTAATTAACTATAGTCTAATTAATCTAATGACAACCCATAACCATTTAATTAATTAAATCCCATTCCTCTATTTTTTTTGATCTATAACAATTAATTATTAATATTAACAAAATAAGATTACATCAAGTCTGTAGACAACAATCCAATTGCAACTGCTGAATACTTAGGAGTCTATCTACTATGGACATAAACCAGCACTACACCTTATCATCCTTCTACTTATTATCTATACAGATTACTAAATATATATCCCTATATCTGCACAGTTACTATAGGAACTTAAACTTTTTTAGGGTTTAACCCTTTCAACATAATTTTTCATTGGATGCAACCAAAATTTGTTTTGCACTTTCCTAATGCCATTGCTCCAGCCATCTTTCAAGCTTCCTAGGTCGCCATCACCGCAACTTTGCTTCCATCAAAACGAAAATGACCTTCAACATCTTCAGAACCGCCCTTTTCTCCTTTGAAACATTTTGTCATCTTCTAGGGCGCGTCCATTTCTTAATAAAAATAAATAAATAAATAAAAACCAAAAAAATAAACCATCGATCAATTTTCCTTTCCCAAAATTGTAAAATATTATCTTTATCACAGAGAGCCATCACTCATTACTTTTTTGTTTTCTGCTACATGCTCCTTGTTTCTTCCTTGGAACCAAAATCTCAAACACCCTCTCCTTCTGCATTTCTTTCACCTCGGCCTCTTTCACCAATTTCTCCTGTTTCTCCCACGCACTAGCAATTTCTACTGTACATTCCCCCTTGTTCACTTTGTCCCACCAACGCACAAATGTAACAAAACCATAAACTCGGCCTTCTTCGTCCTCAAAGCATTCACTGTAATTTGAGCCAATCCCCGGAACAACCCATTCAAATATTGACTCCCACCCTAACAGCACGTCGTCTTCAAACAAGCTTCTCATAATTTTTTCCACCTCAGTTGTCTCTTCACCACCTCCAGAGCCCATGTGATTAACATTGAAATCACATCCAAGTTTACTTGCCATTTTCTCTTTCTTTCTTGAAATTGACTTTCCAAAACTGCAAGAGCTGCCTATGCCACCTTTAAATCTTTAATTTTCAGCAACCTCATCATTCTATCCCTTCGCACTAGCCCCTTGAAAGCCTTGTGTTGCTTTGAATTGTCCACTGAGAAGGTAGCCTCCATTGTCGTTTTCATTGCAACAAACAAACGGAAGGCCGACAACTAACTGCAAACCCTGCAAGCACCAAACTAATTAATCATCCTTTAAGCTTTCATAACTTTTAACTCCTGTGAGTAATGAATGTCCCGTCACTTCATGTCCTTTCACTCCTTTCCTCGAATCATTATATTAAAAGCTTTGTCAGAGCACATATCTTTTCCAGATTATGAAAAGAAAAACCACACTCCCCGCCGCCATCTCCAATCAAATTTATTACTGCATTCACCAATCCCTAAGTCATGTTCGATTAATCATGGTTTTAAAAAGGGAATTTCACATTCTCCCACGCCATCACGCCCCCTAATCTGACATCATCATTTAAAACCACCACCTAATGATTTACCTTAGCTTTGCTCCAATGACCATGGCCAAACCGCGAACCCCCCTTAAGAATTTAAATTTAATTTTAAAATTGCATATTTTCGAATCTTATTTCATTAACTTTTTCAAATGAAAGAGCCCATTTCTATAGCACATCCGCTTCAGTATTCCCCATTCTTCTCACATGTCCAACTTTAAATTCCTCAAAGGTGCTTAACTCCTCTAAAATAACATTAATCACTCCTTGAAGATGCCAAGCTTGGATCACCCCTTTTTGAATAGCTTGCACAATTATCTGAGAATCACCTTCCAAGTGAATTCTTTGCAGGTTCAACTTCTTAGTCAACTTTAAAGCCAATATAGCTGCCCTCGCTTCTGCCATATTATTGGTTCCTTCATCGAGTTTCTGAGCTGCAAAAGCTCCTATGTTTCCCAACCAATCTTTAACAATGACCCTTGCCCCCAAAGGGCCCGGGTTTCCATGTGCTGCCCCATCAAAATTGACCTTCCACCACCCCCACTCTGGCTTCTCCCAATAAACAGTGGTAAGCTTACCACCCCCATCACCCAAAGGCCTTGGCTTGTTCCTGAATCTTACTTTATCCTGTGGCCATTCTACTTGAATTCTTCTATCAAAGGATGTATAAGGGACATAAGAGTTGAGGTTGGTTGTGGCAGCACTCAACACTTCAACCATTGAGATATTAATCATGTCTTTAATCCTCTCTACAGGTTCCACATTATCTTGAAAGATCCTTCGGTTTCGTTCCTTCCAAATTCCCCAAATAATGATTGAAGGACAAATGTGCCAGGCAGCTGATAACACCGTCTTCTTATGATCAGTAGGCCATCCAACAAAAACCTCCCCCAAAGAGCTCATAAATCCATTTCCTCCCATTTGTGATTAAACAAATCCTATTTAATCTATTTGAGTACATGGCTCTTAACTTTAACTTCTAACTTAACCACCCTTTAACCACCTAACCTTGGGTTCTAACTCAACCCAACCCCTTCACACATGCTAATCCTCACTTAATTAGTTAAACACCATTTTTTAACTAATTAACCCTCCACTCATTCTCTCTCCTCTTGTCTTTTTCTAAATATCCCACTTGCCCATTAATTAATCCTAATCTCCCATCTAATCCTCTCCCTCATCATTTGCACACTCCTAATCAACTTGGATTAGCTACCCAAGTCAACTCTTGTCACATCAATCCTGATACCCAACTTTGGTGTCTAAGAACCCACATGGGCCTCATACACCTTTGTCCCCTCCATTCCTTCTTCCCATTCTCCAAAATCCCCCCACTTCCCAAAATGGTCACAATTCTCGAGGATTGACCTTTGGGGATTTGAGATAAGATGTGCCTTTGAGGCATATCTTCCCAACTCCCAAGTCCTCTCAAGCTCTCTCCTTGTGACACTTGTCACAAGGCTATGAATTTGAAGAAGCACAATCCATGTGCTCTCCTTCAAATGCATCCTAGCCATTCACAAGCTTTCAATCTTAGCCCTCCATTCAATCCTCTCCTTGCCTATAAATTCAACCCTCTTTTCCTCACAAATCATCCACAATCTAAGTAAAATTATCATGCCCTTTTGAAGAACAAAATCCATCACCATAACCTCATAATGCCAAATTTCTCACTTACATCTTGTGAGCAAGTATCATTTGAGCACACATCCAAAAGCTTGGACAAATCCACACATCAAGGAGGCATTTGGGTCACTTCTATTGTTTGCATCCCTTTAATTTATTTGCTTTCTTTAGTCTAATCTAGATGTTTGTTTGAGTAGTGTTGTTGAATGTTTTATTAGTTTATTACATTCCTAGTTTACACACACTATTTTCACTCACATTTTGGCATGCCCGGTGGGATCATGTGTACGGTCTGCGAGATCACGAGTTCGACAGTTTGTGTTTTTGGTGTTGTGTAGGTTGGCGAGAACGCAAATACAGTCGGCGGAATCGTGGTTAATTTTTTAATTAACAAAATCAATTCACATTTCATTTGGCACTCTAAAATCTACCATGTATGCCTCCCAACATTTTCACACTTACATATTTGGCTATAAAAAGAACAAAGGTTAAAATTTGACAATCAAAAGCTCACATTTCATTTGGGTATATGCTAAATTTAGAACAAGGATAAAATTGAACAAATAACTTACACACTTCATTTTGGGTCTAAAATTGAATAAGGCAAATCAAATCTTTGGACTTGGTGCTTAAAATGAACATCTTTGTGAGTTTGCTTAAGTTGTAGGACATAAATCACATTGCCTAACTTGAGGAAAATCAACCGTGTGTTTGAAGTTCTCTGTTAGAGCACAACCTCACATCATACACTATCCTCTCCCACTGGCTCTCATGGTCGTTGGTGCAAGAGAAAAATGGCCGACAGCTAGAAACTTTCATTTTTCTTAAAGAGGCCTATCTAAAGGGAGCACTTCCCCTTTAGAGGACGACCTCAAACCAATAAACACCCTAATTGGTATATAAATAAGATTGTGAGTAAACTCTGGTTTTATATCCAACCAAGCTCGGGCGTGGTGTATGGATGATAGTTCGGATTGGGCAAATTTGCCTATGGAGCTGATGTGGTCCACTAGGCTCTTAAATGAGTCACACACGTACAAACCGATTGGGGGACGCCACAAACCTGACTAAAAAGCCTCAAGTAGAAGCCGCTGTTTTAGCCTTGGTATAATTGTTTATAGTGCTTGAGGATTGTGTCGTCCTCTGAAGCTACTCACCATATGTGTATCCGTAGTTTTGAGGTATAAGGCTTTTGGATTTCATCACCAAAAGTCGGGCACACCCTCTCGAGGGGATCCCCTTTTTAACCATGCCTTGAAGGCCTGTTGAAGTGCATAATTTGCCATTCATCTCTGCATCGGCTTACCTCTTAGATTGAGAGGGACACAATGCATGAGGGCTAGATACATCAAGATTGGGATTTATCCTTGTGAGCCTATAAACATTACATTTTAAACAAACTGACCTTAAGCTAAAGTGTGTGTGACTTGTATTCTTTGTAAATTGGCCAAGTGTGTTGTGACGAAGAGTCTTTTCAACAAGTCTTTTGGCAAAGAGATCAAGACATGGTCAAAATTGTGTTACTCTTGCAAGGTTGCTTTGTCTCTTGCAGGATTGCTTGCATACATCTCCAGAAAAGTCCAAATCTCTAGTCCAAAAATCATCCAAGCCTCCAAAATTTTGCCATCCTAGGTTCATAATTATGTCCCTACTATCATCCCATGTCATTTTCTTCTAGTGTTGTTATTATCGTCTTCCATCAGGTCCTTTTCTTCCCATATCCAAGGCTAGCAGAGTCATCTTGGTCATTCCTCATCTGCTTTCCATCTTCTTTGGAGTTAGTGCTTCCTCCTATCACGAGCTTAATCCAAATCCTAGTCTGAGCTTATTGTTCATCCTAATTTGAGCTTTAGTGTTCATGCATCTTTATCCTTCATCACTATCCAACTCATTAGCAAATCGTCATGTCACAATTCTATTATGACGAGTATGGTCGTCCCACCTTTTCTCCCAATTTATCCTATTCCAATGATGATGAGAGTCTTGTTGATCATGATGAGTACATTGAAAACCTTAGCAAGCTTGCGCCAAACACCATCCAAAACCCAATCATTCCTCCAAACTACCGCATCATGCCTCCATGCATACCCACTAGTACTCATTATGCCTTTGACAAGGGAAATCCATTATTGCATTCATCCACACCTCCTTCCTATGTCACACCCACATATCCCCCTCATACATCATTCACGCTTCCATCTTCTCCCATGGTCATATCGCAAACTCCACCTTTCATCAACAACACTAGCTACATCCCTAAGTCCAGAGCTGAGAGTAATGGGTGGAAGAATTGTAATGGTTTATGTTCTCCTAAAAGCAACAAACGACAGTATGGTTTGTGAGGTGTTTACAAGTTATTGGGAGTTGAAGTTTAAATAGTCTCTCTCTATTGCCGTTTCGGACGTAGTAGCCTGGTGAAATACTGCAGACGTTTTCTTTTTTCCCTGTGTGACTTCCAAAAGAAGTCCTGGTGATTGCTTTTGCACATCCTTTCTTTGAATGAACTTATTGGAGACAATAATAACTGAAACGGGAGTTAAATGAAAAATGGCACCTGTTTGAATAATACTTTTATTCAAAGCATAAATTTGGATGCCCATTTATTCTTATTCAGCATGGGTATTGGAAGCATAATGTCATGGCATGTTTTATACATTTTCAGAGCATATTATCTGTGAATAGAGGTCGGCTTTCTCTTTGTTTTGAGAACATAGCAATTACGCTAACTCTTGCTCTTGTTGTTCACGTTCTGGGTACATCTGTATTAATCTGTATTATAAACTCTGTGGCTCATTATTTGCTGGCTGAGGCTGGAAAATGTCAATTATCCTGTTGATAAATTACAGACGACAACAGATATTGAATTCTGCGGTATGTTATTGATTTCTATTTGTATTACATGTCTTGGAAAGTTTGTTACAAATTTCAATTTTGGTATTGACTGCTACAAGGGAAATTCGTTTTCATGAATTATTTAACTACACTGATCTGCCATTAACAAAGGCACAGAAACCATATGGAAAACTTGGTAATTTATAAGCAAACCTCAAGAAGAACTTGGTCTAAACTCTTCATTTGAGAATGTATGCAAAATGTTTGACGTAATGCCTGATCAATAAAGTCAAGGGAATAATAGTGACAAATAAGGGCAGCATATTATAGTGGTGTCAGAGTTCTGTATCCTGCCAGCCTGAAGGGTTAAGATTGAAGAAATCATTTTTAGAATTGAATTTGAGGAGTTGCAGGTGAAGTTGAGTTGCTTTAGCAAGAAAGGTGAGGAGTTATGAGATATTCAATACTTGTGTGAGCATCCTGGTTGGTTTAATTCTCTCTTCAAAAAGAAATCAGAAACAAAAAGAAATGATTTTTTCAGTGACAAAATTCATAAGGTCAGCAAGAATGAGTTAAGGAGGGAAGATCTATGCCTCTCCTGCAAAAGGGATTAGAAGCCCAATCACCAATGCATAAATGAAAAGGCAATAGTATGCAAAATGTTTGACGTAATGCCTGATCAATAAAGTCAAGGAAACAAAATAGTGGTGAACAAGGGCATCATATTACAAACTAAGGCTAATAAGAGCAGAAATCTGAGTTGGTGGTTATAAACCTTGAATTTGTAAGTTGTGTTTGGTATAAATCAAAGAATGGAATAAGGAAGCTGATTCTGATTATTATATCGATCAGATCACATAGTTTTAGATACAAATTGCATTCAGAATTAAAACAGCCATTTATATTTAGTAGAAAAATTGGTATATCCCAAAAGGGGATGTTACAAGGTCTTCACAACATTCTGTTGGCCATAACATTATTTCTTCCCTTCATGTACTCGATATTAAAATCACAGGCTGGCAACTTGCTAACCCACTTTTGATGTCTATTATTTAGATCCATTTGGTTCAGAAAGAATCTTAGGCTGTTATGGTCACTCTTTACCATAAACCTTCCACAAACTAGGTCCTATCTAAACTTGGCTAGTGCATGCATCATAGCTAGCATCTCTTTGTCATAAATAGAATAATTCTTTTTTGTTTCCTTAAGCTCGTGACTCTTGACAGATATTGAATATTTATTTTGCGTTTATAGGGCTCCAATACCTTCTCCCGAAGCATCTCATTCTATTTCATATGGAATAGAGAAATTTGGGATGGCTAATACCTGACAAGAACTTATTATTTCTCTGAGCTTGTCAAAAGCTCTTTGTGCCTCCTCGCTCGGTGAAAAAGCATTTTATTTAAATCTGTTAATGAGGCACTATCCTTGAAAATCTCTGAGAAACCTTCAATAATAACTGCAGAGTCCTGAAAATCCCATTAAATGTGTTAAAAGTTTTAGGTTGGGGCCAATCTACTATTGCTTTGATTTTCTCTTTATCTACACTAACTCCTTGGGTATTGATCTTATGCCCTAAATACAAAATTTCTGTCATTCCAAATTTACATTTAGATGCTTTAGCAAATAGTGATTGTTGCTGATGTATTCCCAATACCTCATCAATATGCCTAAAGTGATTTTGTCAAGTTTTATCATAAATAATGTATCGTCAAAGAATATCGAAAGGATTCGAATGTAGCCAGGGCAATAGTTACCCCAAATGGTAAGACTAGAAATTCAAAATGTCCAAAATGACATCTCAAAGCAGTTTTGTGAACATCCTCTCTTCCTATTCTTTTTTGATGGTATTAGGAACGCAAATTGATCTTAGAGAAATATATTGAACCATGGTGTTCATCAATTCATTCATCAACCCTAGGGATGGGATATTTTTTCTTGATAGTTTTTTATTCAATGCCCTGTAATTTATACACATTATCATAGTGCCATCTTTTTTACCAATACTAGGGAAGAAGCGAAAGGGCTAGAGCTAGGTTGTATATGCCCCATATCAAGTAATTCTTAAATTGATGCTTTTGACTACACACTCAAAACAATAGTGATCCAACATGAATATTTGGTTGCTTATCATTCAAAAACATCTAACAACATGGTTATGTGCCACTCCACCTATGAAAAAGAACTGCATGCCATTGTTCAAGTTGTTAAGTAGCGGTGCCATGGCATTTTGGGTTAGGATACAATGATTCATATGATCATAAGCCACTTTAGTTTTTTCACACACAAAGCAAGCTGGAGAACGTGCACAACATGAGATAGATGACATATTTTCAATAGTTCTATTTGGTGATCATAATGCACTCCTTAGTACATACTTTGACAACTACCTCTCTTCTTGAACCTCCAATGTGGATTCTCTTGTAGTTTCTCTTTTTGAAAATGCTTCCTCGTGGCCCTTGGTTTTAAATTTCGTTTTGGGTTGGGTAATTGTTAACAAGTTCTTATTGTGCTGGTTGGATTGCATGAAGATCAGGATAATTGGACACCAATGTTTTCTTAAAAATCTAGAATGAAGGAACCATCTAAGTGACTAAATAAAAACTTTCACTCCATACAAATAATTGTGCAACAGCCTCTCTATTAGTATTTTACCAGTTAAAAACTCAAACAAAACATACAAGCTAAAAGATTAACTAAATTTTCTTTATAAATGTTCATGCTCCAAGCCCCAAGATGGATATTATAATGGCTCAAAGAAGGCTTGTGTCTACGGTATCTCCTACAAATGTGTTTTCAACTCACACATCTAAGGGGACAGGGCATGGAGAGGTCTGTTTAAAAGATTCATCCCAAGCAAGCACTTTGATAGAGGTTTTATTTCCTATGGGAGCCACTTCCTCTATGATGTTTCTTGCTTTGCAGCTTTTGGTTTGTTTGAGCTTTCAAGGCTTTGACTGTTCGGTCCTCAAAGGTGATGTCAATATTGTTTTGTTCCTGGCTCAAGGGATGTGTCTCAAGATATTGTATATGTTTTTGATGCTAGGTCTAATGCAAATGTAGCCAACTTTTGTCTAGGTCATAGGGTTGTGGCTCCGTTAATTGTTTTTATAACAACTTGGAAAGCAACCTTGAGAGAAAGTCTTATGGTTGTCATGGTTCTTCGAGACATAATGATACTGTATATCTTACATATGGAATATACCCCACTTCCTTCACCTTCTGAGTTTATGAGTTAGATCACTCTGCTACATTTAATGATGTAACATTGTATGGCTTCTATTAAACTAATTTAATTTCTCATTTCAATTCCTGTATTCTTAATCAATTTCATGCCTGGGGAATTCTGCTCTACCTAACCATTTCTACTTAAAGATTTGACTCAAAATTGAATGCACAAATTTGCATACTGCAACACTATTCTTACATGATATGAACTCCAAGCAAATAACCAGCACAATCACCAGATTTATATACACTTTTTAAATAGCAGAGGACTTAATTAAGATAATCCTGAATGACCAAAAAAAGGTCAACCATGCATGCATTATGCCTCTTGTATGTGTAGTTGGATGCAAGTAAATTGCAACTGATTTCACTAATCAGAAAATACTTTACATAGTTTGGATTTGTGAGAACAAAACACCAAGCAGAAATTGCTATAATAGGCATTCTTAAGTGCTAATAAGCTTTGACTCCATCTCCAGAAATTCAGTGATAAAGTAGTAGCTGTAGTTGTTCAACGTATGTGCATGTGGCATACACATGGGCACATTCTTACACTCTTTCCACATAAAAAATCTATAGGAAGATATTAATTGCACCCCACTTATAAGCATATTTTTACCATGAATTTTAGAGTTAGCAACATTATCTAAATTAGTAGTAAGCTTAGTCGTCTCTCTCTTCCCTACATTACCTAGCACTCACAAACATAATGACTTAGTGTAGGTGTAATACGACAAATGTCACTCATATATGCAGCCATGATTCTCTAGACCCTCGTACAAATTGTTAATAAGGAAAGATTACAATGTCTAAATGTGTCAAATCTTAGGTGTGTATGCTGCACATCTACCTATTATTTCCATAGTTATGTAAAGAGGCACTACACCCTAAATATCACTTCTTCTTTGGAAATGAACATATTTTGATTGTATAAGAAACATGAACAATTTGACATAATCAATCTGAACTGTAGTTACATCTAAAACATCGAAGGCAAATTCCTTGCTTGATTGGGATGATTGTTGGATACATGCAAAACGGGCATGTTTATTTTCAAAAGTAAAGATGAACCTTTATTTTATTTTGATTATTGTGGTACTATGTCGTTAATCCTATTGATAGGAAATCTACCTCAACATATGCCTTCAAAACATGGTGTAGGCCTATCCCATGGATGTAGTAATATTTAAACAAGCTACCTTCTATGGCCTTTCAATGAAAAGCCGAATACAAAAGTAGCCTGTAATATCCCCTTTCTGACATAGGATCTAGTAATAAATAATAATATTAAAATTAAAATATAAAAATAAATAAATATTAACATGTAATATAATATAATTACAAGTTAATTAAGTTTAATGAAAGGTCAAGAGATATGGAATGAAGAGTTAGTGATACCCTCAACATAAGATATAAAAGGGAGGAGAGCTCATTTGAAAGGTATATGGAAGAAGGAAGAAAGAGGGGAGTATACAAATTAAAGAAAGATTAATGGAAGAAGAGAGGAGAAAATCTCTTTTAAGGCAAGCAATAATGAAGGGTTGTGACTCGTTCAAAGGCTTTTATGTAATGTCCCCTTTTTCGGGCACATTATTTTGTGCTGCGTCGTTAGCCACTTCATCATGGTCCGGTGGGTTAACTGAGGCTTTGCAGGGATCAGTGGGGTATTTGGCCTAGGTAATTCCAGTTTCAGGCCAATTAGAGCAGTTTTCACAGGGTTTCCAGGGTACTTACTATTTATTGTAAGACTGCAGGGTTTAGTTTTCTTGGCATTTTAGTAGTGGACTTGGATCGTCTTGCCGAGAGCTTTCTGGCAAGCTATCACACGTCATCTTCTGAGTTCGTTTGGTCCTCTGTTTTAATGCTAGAAGATTCCTTACTTTATTATTATGTCACTTTATAACTTAACAGTTATATTTATTTAAAAAGTGACTTAAAGGGGAATATGATAAGACAGAGAAGGGAAAGTGAAGAGTCATAGCTGCAGCTTTAAAAGAAGGCTTGGAGTCTCATTTGTTCATGCTTAGTTTATGAATTTATTTCTCTTGGAGAATCCAGGAAGCTTCAGCTTTTGGTTCTGAAACCCGAGGACGGAAACCTTTAGGCTTTCTCGGTGGATTGGACGGAAACCCAGTTCATCTCTGGGGCAGATTCATAGCAGAGTTCGCCATTGTATTTACAGGTTCTTGATCATCCAATCTTGCTATAGCATTCTGTATTTCAGATTGGATTACTTGTAGTTTCATTGTTTCGTATTGCTGTTGTATAATACGATAACATTTTCCGAGAAAATTTATGGAAATATATTGCTGGTTATTTTTGTTAAATCAATATTATATTGCATGCGAATGTTTGTTTGTATTTTTGAGATATATTTGAGAAGTTGTGGGAAAAATATCAGTTTGGGATATTACATTTTAATTGTGAAAAGTTGTGACTCTCACAAAGGGTAGAAATGATGAAGGGTTGTGACTCTTTGAAAGGGTGATAGTGAAAGGTTGTGACCATTGGAAAGGGGTAGAAATGATGAAGAGGTTTAACTCTCCCTCACAACGGAAGATATAAAGGGGAGAAGGGTTCATTTAAGGAAGACATCCAAGAGAGATCAATTTGGGAGATAATTTACTACTCCCAAAAGGCAGCGATAGAGGGAAGTGACTCACGACTTTTGAAAGGTGGTGACCTTTTCACCAATGAGGTATAAAGGAGATCATTCCAATCATTTAAGGATCACTTATCAATCATCACTCATGAATCCACAAAGGCAATTGTCAATTATGAAACCAAGCAAACAACTAAAATATCTCCCTATGGATATTTGCTCTAGATTTTATCAAATGCTCCATAGGAATTTAAACGAACATTTTTTATGCAAATTGCTTTCCATTTATCCAACAGATTATATTGAAATTCATATAATATTAGATTGAAATAGTGGTCTAAAAGTAAATATGAAGATATATCATTACAATCTTATTTTTTAGACAGATATGAAATACATCTATTACAACAAGTTTGCCTTCAGATGATGACTTCAAAAATTTGCCCAACTGTGAACTTTGTCGGAAATCCACCTCCAAAGATGAATTGGGTTTCCATCCAATCCAACGAGAATTCTTGAAGGTTTTCGTCCTCAGGTATTTAAAAATTGAAAGCCAAAGCTTCCCAAAATTCTCTAAGAGAAAACAATAACCAAGTATGAACCTCTCCCTATTCTTAAGCACATCTTAGTGACTCTTCGTTTTCTCTCTCCTGTCTCTTCATATTCTTTTTTGGGGTCTCTTTATTTCCCACTCTTTTAATTTGGAATTGGGGAAATAATAATAGAATAACTTTATTATTTTGAACTACTCGCCATTAAAGTCACACTAATCCTTAATTAAATAATTTTAAGTTTTCATTAAATTTAATATATTTCAACAACTTACTTTTTTTAATCATTTAGTTAATTTCTAATTTCCCCAAAAAGGGACATTATAGTCCTCCCTCCTTAGAGATTGCTTGTCCTTAAGCAATCATAAATTTGCATACCTATACTAGGATCCCAAATAAATCTGTCAACATTTCCATTGCACATTCTGGGACAACTGAACTCATAATCAAAACCTGCCACACTGCAAAACGATCTGCCCAACAACTCATTCATCAATAAGATCCTTGGATCCCAAGGCCAATTTGGAGAACTATCAGTCCCATCACCTGAAGTCTTCAACTAATTCTTAGTTTTACATTTTTGACCCATCATAACACCCATCTCGGAAATGCAAATTGAAAATCCTCCTTCCGACGGAGAGTACATCTCATACCATGATGAAGTATAACCCTCTTTATACCAATCATTCAATCTCTTCTTATTGGTCATCATAAATATATTCAACTCATCAACTTGCGGGCTGAAAGAGAAATGATATGCATTCCTCACAATGCAATCAAGTTGATAAATACCACCTTTTTGTGAAGACTGGTGTTCACATCTATTGGACTCATACCCATCATGCTTTTGCTGCTCCACTCTGTCAAAACTACAGTCTGGAAGCCTATTATCTCATAAAACCAGTTTGCAGACCTTCTGCAACAAATGGTATCAACACTATTTAAACTGATAGTCTGATTTTTAACATCTCCAGAAATGCATTTCCTATCATCCGCTGGTAACAACTTGTCCATGTTTACTTCCCAAATTCGAAAATGACTATATTGAGCACTCACCATCATGCCTTCAGCTCCTAACTTCACTGAAAAAACTATTGAAGGGAATGGATTCATACCTACAACTTCATACATACCTGTAATTTCTTGAAACAAGTGATGCTTCGTAGAAAGATTACTCGCATAGTGCATATCAATCACCTTATGTTCTTAAAAGACAATTGGCATACTGCTGTTTGAACTTATATAGTCCGCATTATCTTTGTCTTGTTTGAGTATCTCCTCATGCCCAACTTCTTCAAACATTGGAAGATTAGTAATCATTTTTGTCCCATGATATAGACTACTTTGAAATCTTCATCTAG
Organism: Chamaecyparis obtusa; assembly: GCA_027943335.1. Taxonomy (NCBI): domain Eukaryota; kingdom Viridiplantae; phylum Streptophyta; class Pinopsida; order Cupressales; family Cupressaceae; genus Chamaecyparis; species Chamaecyparis obtusa. The sequence goes on from BSBK01006996.1 coordinate 40,024, forward strand.
AATTTGTTATAACAACTATTTCATTGCTGCATATTTGTAATGTCCCCTTCCCAACAGTAGGCCATTTCGATGCCTGATTAGTCTATCTACCCATCCGGATAGGCTAATGGCTTCTTTTCGGAGGATGTCAGTCAATCACAGGTTTAAATGGGAAAATCTTCATTATCTGGGCTCTGTTTCTAAAGTCAAATCACTTTATTTATAAAGTGTTGTTATAAAGTCACTGTATGACTTATTATAAAGTTACTTTATATTTTAAAGTTATTTTATCTTATAAAAGTGACTTAAGTGAGCTTTTATCCCACATGGCTTAGTTTTGTGTGCTTGCACTCACTTCAAAGTTATAAAAGAAAAAGTACACCTCGGGAAAGCACCGTGAAAATTGATAAAACAAAGAAAAGTGAAACTTGGTTACATTGTGACCACTCATTCCTAAGGACGCAAACCCTTTGGAATTTGAGGAGGATTCTGGACATAGCCCCAGCATCTTCTCGTGAGGTGGAGTCGTACAGATTTCACAAATGAAACCCAAAGCATGTCGGTAAGAAGTTAGCATTTCTATTTACAACATTAAGTTACAGTGTAGTCATACTTGGAAGGAGAGTTCGACTGCAAATCTGAGATTTCAGTGTTAGCAAGGATTTCGTATTTGGCTTCAGCTTCTTTGAATGGTATCAAGGTTGGTTGAGCTCTATATGATATTCACGGCAAGCAAGGAAGCTAGCAGTGGCCGCAAGGATTGAGCCGACTGTATATACAACACATTAGCAAATCCCGACCGCTACCCATGTTGAGTACGAGCGTCCTATACAAGACCAAGCCGCTAAGTGCAATGCAGTGACGCATTCGCCACAAGCCGTCAGCTCTTATCTCGGCAAGGGAGTTGCGTCACCCACAGTCAAGGCGTGTTTGCATTTAGTGTTCCACGTTAGAACACTTCTACCAGCTCGCATTTAGGACATTGCTCCCAGCTTGCATGTTCATTGTTTGGAAGGAGTTGCAGTTGCTACGCAAGGAATGCGGTTGCATAGAGAAGCTGGTCGAGGAAAGAGTCATGCGTACACAGGCACATCACAGTGAGCAGCCCATGCGACTGTTGGAGTGATACGGCTATCACTCATGGTTGGTATTTGCTCCTTTCCAGTTGTATAGCGCCTTTTGTAATGTTTGAAATATGAACTCCAGAATTAAGTGCTTGCTGTTGTCATTGTAAACAAAAAAAAAGAAAGGTATTTCTGGAGCTAGATTTTATCTTTGCAACATTTGCATTATATGTTGTATCTCTTATGATGGATAAATAAACTTTGTAAGTTCAATTCAGAAGGAACCTATAACGGTCTTTGAACATCAATATCACAAGTAATATACATCCGTTATGCTATTGGAAATAATAGCTCAAGCACTCTCCTAGACAAGCCAATTTGTTTAAAATTACAGTTCACATACCTTCACATACGGACAAGAAATTTGTTGAGACCTGTAGTAAGGATATTACAATATTGGAGCATCATAGAAGAATTGGTCATCAAAATTCATGAGCTTGTCTCCTTGCTGGTCCTTTTGATCTATATTAACATAATGTGCCTCATTTGAATAGAGAATAGTGGAAACATTATGCTTACTTTCATTCTCACAAAGGCTATCGATTCCTTTAATAATGTATATGATCTCCTTGGTTTTAGAATTCAATCCATCTTCCTTGTGAGCGGCTGTAATAGAAGTTTGATTTTCAGCCTTATATAATGCGTAATGAGTCATAGTTAGTTGTAGACAAAGCTCTTCCACCTCTCTTTCCTTGTCTTATACAGACTTGATAGCAAGATCCCTGTCCATTAGCAATTGCAAGTAATCTGATGTCATCCTTTCAACGGCTTCTTTGATTTTGCGCAATTGAGTACTAGTGTCTCCACTTAAAACTCCCCTTTTGTCTCTCCTCAATTTGAGCTTTCTAACTAAGATCCTCAATGTGTTTGTAAGATTCATCTGCCCTTGTTAATACTTGCCCAACTCTCTCCTCTGTGACCAATAATCTGTCCTTCAAATCTTGCAATGCTAAAGGCTTTTGTTCAAATTCGTTAGAGGTACATGAGCTGTCACACATTAAATTTTCTGATTGGTTATCAACCGTAGAAACATAATCAAACTTAACTATCTCACTAGATGATGGCATGCACTCTTCATAAAGCTCTATTGGCGCAACATTGTGATCATAAGTGGATTTATCAAAGAAGTTTTTCTCTTCTACCGTTTTATCAATAATGACCTGAAAATCACCAATGAAGAGTTTTGAATACCCTTCACTTGTTGTGATTGACTCGTCCTCCATAATTTCAACCTTAGTTGATTGGAAATCATTATCCGTTTTACGTTCATCATTCATAGTAACAGGTGTATTCAAAGTTGTAGTTTTAGTTTGCTCCTTGTGAGTCATGGTTACATTCTCATCTGTATCTTTGTCCTCATCACCACTTTGTTGCGATAAATTTTTTCCTTATTAATTCCACAAATGTGATTAAGTGTCCAAGCCTCCTAACATGTGAAATAAATTTGCTCTCTTCTCATTTGGTTCTTGCTCTTTTTTGGAGATCCTAAAACTTGTAAATCCAATGAACTTAGCTCCTCTTTAGTCAATACTTCCTTGAATTTCTCAATTTTATGCTCAACCAATCTTTTGGAAATCTCATAAGCAATAGGTGATTTAGCGAGTTCCTTCCTCCATATGGCCAACAAATCTGATTGCAACCGCTTACAGATGTCATCATCGTCATTGAAGATCAAGGACAGGGTAGTTTGCATGCAAGCTCTCACATTGATTGGATGAAGTTTTCTAAATTCAGTTATGAGGCATTGAAACATTTGTAGAATCAATTTATCACATTTGAGATCCAACATAATGATAAATGGTCTGTCTTATGCTATAATTTCTAAAATCTTAGCCCTCTTACCAAAAGTATTACATAGGTAATTGGTAAATATTTGAATGAATTAATGAATGAACAAGACCTTCATTAATAGTTTACAAAGATTATGTTTCTATTATGAAACAATCATTGTAATTAGAAAGAATCTAATATCTACAAGATTTACAATAATGACCTTTAAATAATAATAAACAAGATATTATTCTAATACCCTCCTGTAATGGTCAATCTATCTACTATATCAAGGAGCCCCCTCAACTTAACAAACTTCTCTAGAAGTAGGGACTTGGTGAGAATATTTGTAGTTTGGTCTGCTGTAGGAATATAGTGTAAATCCACGGATCCATCTTCAACCAGTTGGCAAATGAAGTGACAATGAAGGTTAATATGCTTGGTCTGCTCATGGAAGATTGGATTTTTGAGGAGTTTGAGCACCCCTTGATTGTCGTAGAAGAGGGGTGAAGGCCTTGCTTGAGACATTTGAATGTCTGAAAGCATCCTTCGAAGCCAAACTGCCTCGCAAGTTGCTTTGACTATTCCCCGATATTTATCTTCTGTCAAGGAAAGAGATACGACCTGCTACTTCTTACTGGTCTAAGTGATAGCATCTGTGCCCAAACTGAATACATACCCAGAAGTGGACTTTCTGTGATCAATAGAGCCTCCCCAATTCGAATCTGTGTACCCGATGAGTTTGGGAGCTTTGGTATGTCCATAGAGGATACGAAAGTTTGATGTGCCCTTAGTGTAGGATGCGCTTCGCTGCAGCCCAATGATTTGAAGTAGGAGTTGTCATGAAGCGAGACATGTAACTCACTGAAAAGCTCAGATTAGGTCTAGTGGTGGTGAGATAAATTAAACTGCTCACTAGTAGCCTGAATGCGGATTCATTCTCAACTAGAGAACTAGATTTGGCTGATAACTTCATACCAAACTCCATAGGTGTAGACACAGGTTTGTAGTCCTGCATTCTGAATTTGTCTAGTAGAGCCCGTTCATTCGTAGACTAAGAGATGAAGATGATATGAGACTGTTGCCAAACCTTGACACCTAGGTAGTAGTGCAGAAGACCAAGGTCAGGCATGTCAAAAGATTGACATAAATTCCGTTTGATTCCCTAAATCAAAGATGCCGAACTGCCAGTGAATATCAAATCATGAACATATATAATAAGAAGGATGATATCATTGCCACTAGTCTTGACTTATAGATTTGAGTCTGAAGGACTCCTCTGGAAACCTTGATCTGTGAAGTACTTATCAATTTTCATGTATATGCCCGAGGAGCCTGTTGCCATAGAGTGCTTTCACAAGTTTGAGTACTTGGTATTCTTTATCGACAACCTTGAATCCAGAAGGTTGCATCATGTAGACCTCTTCTTGTAACTCACCATTCAGGAAAGAACTCTTGACATCCATTTGATGGACTTGCCACCACACTGAGCTGCCATGGCTAGGACTAATCTGATGGTGCTCATCTTTGTCGTTGAAGCAAAGGTCAGTAGCAAAGGGACACTTTTCATTCATACAGTGACAGCCTTGAGGAAGATCATAACCCTCCAACCTCGACGAAGGAGTATAAAAGACATTGCTCAGATTCCAAGAGGGCAAGAGGACACACTCATCTGCAGCAAAAGAAATGCACATGCACTCAGCAATAGCATCAATCAAACAACAAAAACGCATCAACAATAAGTAGATACAATAGCGCATATGGCCAAAGAACTTATTTGTATCCTCTAATTATTTTGGTATGAAAGGATAGATTACATATGCAAGTAAATGTATATTTATATCTATAGAATTGACAATATCATACACCTACAATAATCAACCATATTAGGAAAGGAAAGGAATTGCAAGTAGGGGGAATAATGATGCCTTACTATGTACATCACCTCATGAGATCGGTTAAGGACTGCACGAGGCCAAGGGGGACAAAGATTCCGCTCTTGGGCTATGGTTGAGTTAAGGGCACCCTATTGCAATCTTGTCTTTGAGCCTATATGGGTTAGTTATTCAGGTAACTAAGAAAGGGATCCGTTGTCCGAGGAAAGAAGTATAGCGCGACGAAGGGGAACGGTGTACATGCTCCACTAGGTACGCCACCTCATGAGCATGGTTAAGAGTAAGACCACATGAAGCCATGGGGGATAGGGTTTCTACTCTTGGGCCTAGGGTCGGGGATAATTAAGACACCTCATCATGCCCTTCCTATCTCAACCCTCATTATGGTTGAGCCCATGAGAATTATGTGCGATAAGTGTATTTCTCTCTTAACCCTAAAGATGGATGTGTTACATGTATTATGATTATATTATTGTCTAATTTGGTTGCAAGTTCCAAGGCAGGCTTATCTCATCTTATTCCTAGGTGAGGGTTATATCTCTAACTATATTGGGTTCCTTTTTCATTTGTATTTTGTGAATTTAGGGCAGATTAGAAGACAATCTAGGAAAGGGACATTACACAACTCCAGAAGAATATATGTGGCTCAAAAGATTAATGGAAGAGTTACATTTGGGTATTAATAAAAGTACCGTTTTGCTATATGTTAACTAGAACTATTCTACTCTTACCAAAGACTCTTATTTCAAGCAAACAAAAAAAGCACATTGAAGATCATGGGCACTTCATTCAAGGGAAAGATTTCCATCAGAAATTTTGTCTCCTATACTATTTGTCTGTTTATCAGGTGGAAAATATAATACAATTCAAACTTCTCTGTGGTGCCCAATTCTTATAAATCAAATCAATGCTTACTTTTAAGTGATGCCATTTAGCCACTGGGAGGTGTCATTGACATGCTGTAATGTTTACATGTGATTTGTTTTTTTGTTGGATTTGTTTGCAATTTTGAGAGATAACAAAGCAACGAGTGATAGATTGTTTGCTGATAGGAATAGTTTTGGACTTCATTCATTGTTCTTTTTCATGAACATTTGTAGATAACAAAGCATTGAGATTGACAGCACTAAAGAACATAATAACAGAATGTCTTCACATTATCTCTTTACTGTTCACAATACAAAGTAACTTAAAATGAAGCATTTTTCAATATATGCAGACCTGTAGCAGCAGGTATTTGTAGGTGACAGTCAACAAATAATTCTGATAAGTAACTTAATGTCACATATGTGAAGGCCTAGAGGTGGTGACCTGCTCATTGAAGCTTCTGAACACAATGCTCAACTCGTCCAAAGTGCCTACATTAGTTTCTCACTCTTCAATATGTGATATATTGCCTCTGAAATGAATGAAACTTAACAAGGGAATGCTGCAGCAGCAACAAGTGCAATATTGTAGAAGGTAGACTTAGCTATGAAGCTGAAAACTTACTCTTTTTTATCAACAATACATGCATTTTTGCTTTCTCACCCTTCTATTAATCTAGGCGCCTCCAGTGATACACCTCGCATCCACATTTAATAGCCCAGCAATCTGAAAATGAACATGTAACACCCTAGGAAACTTGGTGCCCTGCTTGTAGGGCAATTCTTCTTGGATAAATTAATACCATCAGTAATCACTCCAAATTTACTTGGGAAATAGCCCCCTAGCTGTGAGAAATTGTTTGAAGCAATAGCCAGAAGCAGGAACTTGATACCATAGGAAGTATCAATCATAAAGAGGGCCGATCTGGTGGCTGGAAGTGTATGGCCAGATCTGAAAGCTCTCCCAAAACTTGCAAAATCCACCAAAATACTGAATAACTGTAATCACAAAAGAAACCCAAAGTCTAAATCAAAATACCATGTAAATCTTCGTCCTTGCAAACCCAACCCAAGCAAATCAAATGTAATCTCTGAAAGAAACCACTTTATCAGCTAGTGTGGGTCTTTCACCACCGGAACCAGAAAGATTGCAAAGGGTTTTTGTCCTCAACAACTACAGAGAGAAATCCAAAGCTCATTTTGACATATTTCTGTATGTATGTGAACTCTGAATGAAGAAATGAGAGTCCAAACACCAATTTATGGAGTTTGGAGGGAAATTAGGGCATTAAAATTTTCAAATATTTTATTTCCTTAAAACAGCCCTCATAACAGCTTTTTAAAACAACTACAGTCCCCATGACCTAGGTGTTCAACTTGGGGACATTTGCTTTATTAAAAATTCAACACTTAATAATAAAATACCTCTTTAATATTTAAGTGTAAATATCTAAAAATAATTCTAATCATTTTACAGGAACTCGCCAAGTTACTGGAAGGAGAGAATTGGACATGCCAGAACCAAGTGAGGCTGAAAGATGATATTTGATGATGACACAAGCACATACCATAAATATGATCCAAAAACTGGGTCATATGAAGTTGGACTAGTGGCATTGTGGAGAAACCACTCTCTCAAGAAGGCAACAAGGACTTGAAAACATGGAAACATTGCTAAAAATTTCATAGATGTACTACTGGCAGAGTACTCTCCGAGTTGCAAAAACTAGCCGAGTTTTCTGGTCTGGCGAGTTTTTACAACTTTTACTAGCACCAAAAACTTGCTGAATTTTTGGCAAAAACTTGTCGAGTACTTGCGGAGTTTTGCCAAAAACTCGGCAAGTTTTTGTTAAAAACTCGGTCATAGTTTTATAACAGCACTTAAAGGCAAAAAACGGCCCAAATTAATTTCATTTCTCATTTCTTCACTTGTATTTTTCTGAGAGGGGGAAAATAGTCTTCCAAACACTTGCAAACCGATTTCTATTGATTTGAAGCAGATTTGAAGTGGACTTGAGGTGGTTTTCGAAGAGGATGACATCAATGATGTGGAGAGGCAGGCTATGGAAGAGGGGGATGGATTTGGTTTCACATTGGATGACATTGAGTTGAATGAGTAGTCATTGCTAGTGCCAAGAGAAGCTAGAGGCAGAGCTACATCCAGGATGGAGGACGAGCCACAGATTGAGTCAGACATACCGAGCAACGAGGCATAGTCATGCCAAGTGCAGACTTCTAGGACTAGACCCTCTAGTTCTACCTCTCCCTTAGTTTTTACTAGAGCTGGGGAGAGGAAGATGTAATTGTAATGATGTATTTACTTTAAGTTTTACATATATTATTTACTATTTTGCTTCCAACCATCAGCATTCCTCACAAAAATGCGATTTTGTACCCACTTTGTGCTTAAATATATCTAGACTAAGCTTATTTCTTTTGTGTTCTCATTTATTGACTCCTTGGATGCATCTTCTCATTGAGTTTTGCAAAAAAAAATGCATTTCTAATTAAATTTAAGCAATTTTTTAGTTCCCGAGGTTTTTGCCGAAAACTGGCCGAGTTTTTCCCGAACTTATTTTTCAGGCCTTAGCAAGTTTTTGGCTTTGGCGAGTTTTCCAACTATGGCTAAAATAACATGTTCAGATGCATGGCAGTTTGTGGCGATGTTTTGCAGTTAGATAAGGTGCTTCAGAACATCCTGAAAAATCTTTGATCAAGTTGTAGATTGTAAAGACTAATACAAAATTTGGAAAACTGAATTTGTCGCTTTTGAAATGGCAAAAATACTATCTACTACGACAAATGCACTGTATTTCAGGGTGAGAAATGCTTTTTATATTGTGGCTAATGCATGCTTGCCTCAATGAATGCATCATTGCTAGTCTAATGGAAGTGTCACATGCATGATTAAACTGATTTATTTCACATTCATTCTTCCTTTTTGGATTCAATGGAAGAATAGAGAGATCAATGGAAAGATAGAGGGTCTGTATAAATAATAATTTGTTTCAAAAATATGTTGGATGAGTTGGCTAATGCTAGGACCTTCATTTTCACATCACTTGTTTGTTGCATGTACAACGGTGACACAATTTCTAGTTGTAGGGGTTGCATAGTAGTTGTGAAGGAGATTTGTATGTCTATGACTCCAATTAATCTCCTTTGGTGTTGTAATTTGTAACAATCGTATTTGACTAAGATAGTGATATGAGGAGCACATGTCTTTCTCTTGCTGAATTTTTCACCCATTTAGGATTTCTTCAAGGCATTTTGGTGTCGTGGGAATGCTTCCTTTCTTTGTATATGCATTGTTTTTGATATTTCATGTTGTTTAGTTCATATTGACTGGATTTTCTGTATTCAAATGCATATAAGGTGTTAAGACAATGCTTGATGTTTGTTTTGTGGACACATTAGAAATCTGTTTATGGCGAGCTTAAAGGGAATATATCCTAGGTTTTATGGATCAAATTCCCTTCCTCCTCATCCTTTAATTTGCCTATATTCTAGTTTATGCATTCACTTGTTTGTAGCCAATGTTCCAAGAACCATTTCCCCACCAATAGACTCATTTTTGGTTATGTATCTTAGCCACATTTTTCTTCATGGTAAAAAATGGGTTGGAAAAATATTCATTTCTGTTAGAATCCATATTTGTTTAATAACGTTTATAGGGCATTGATGAGGATTGCTGTTAAGAAATCTCCTCATTTTTTTGTGGATACAACCATACATGCTTGTTTATGATCAATTATTGGGGATAATCTCTTGGTTGAATTGTTGCTTTGAAACAAGAAGGGTGAAGGAAAACTGCTCAGAACCAAAGTGAATCATGGCTTCCTTTGAACATGGCTTGAAACCTTGTAGTGAGGGGCTACGTCTACCACAAAGACTCTTTTCCTTTATATCATGACATAACAGTTCTAAAGAACCAAAGCCCTCATGTGTAAACAAAGTCATTGTTATTAATTCTCATCCAATCAAATTCTCATTGATAGGCACTAAAAATGTTAAAAAATTCATCGAAGACTCACAGAAATCATAAGTACCTGTTAGTTGCAGGGGTTGTAAACTTGCCCATTTACTCGTGGGCAAGTTTTGATGAGTTCTAGGTTGGAACATTTGGTGAGTCCTTGTTGAAAATTCATTTGATTTCGAGTTTTTCCAAGCTAATTAATATCGTTATTTTTTTATTTTGCAAGCTTTCACGTCATTGTCAAGATTCTGTCAAAATAAACTTTGCTGGGTTCTTACCAAGTTGCCAAGTCGTAGTCAAAATTGAATCTGACAAGTTTCGCCTAGTGGCAAGTTTCAAAACTCTGAGTAATGATACAAGCTCCTTGTTTTGCTAATCAAATCGTGTGGGGTAGCTAGAATTGTCTTGATGTTACTTAGAATATTGTCTTCTTTATAAAAGGGAAGATAGTTGAGCTGACATTGGTAGTGCCATGCGTTTGCACCTTTTTAAGGTGGGTGGAAATGTTGTTGTTGGGTTTTGTGAGAACTTTATTCTTATGTTGGGTTGTTAGTAATATCTTTCAGTTGCAGTTGCAACTGATAGGCAAGAATAATAGAATATGAAGGAAAATAAATACAAAGGAAGAAAAGTAGTTAGATTGGAAAAAGGCAGAGCTCACACTAAAGTTAAAGGACATTGAAGATGGTGAAATTTGGGTTGGATTAATGATAATCATGTGGAGAATATGGTTCTAAATGAGAAACTTTAAAATGTAGGAAAACTGAAAGTAGGTAAATCACATTCAATTATTATAAATAGTATTGAGAAATAAAGAATGGAATTGGGTGTACAGTGAAAGGGTAGAGACACAAGAGTTCTGATACCATTCAGACATCTCTTGGAGGAATACATGTGTATTTACAATGAATAATTATTAGTGATGATAGTCCTATTTAAGATTCTGCAAATTATACTAAGGTTCTTGGATGGGGACTTGTTTGTTTCTGTAGGAGATGTATTTGCCTATCGGTAATGAATCGTTGCATAGGTTTTAACATTTATCCTCGTAATTTTGTTGTTTGACTGATGCAATATGTATATATAGATATAAAGTTGGAAATGTAGAAGCTTCTTAACAATGTGTAGCAACATTTAATTGTGAGTTTGAATGTTGCAGATATGCTAGGCAAGTGCTGAGGAATAGTAGAGTTGCATGTACTGCTGCATCTGTTGGTGGGGGATCAAGTGCAAGTGGTGATGACAATCCTTATAAGGTAGCTCCAAAATAAGTTAATGCTCAGCCTCTGTGGGTTTCGTGAAAAAAAATATTGTGTGGTATCAGTCATTTTCATGTGTATGCTACCTAATATTTCCCAGCATATATTGTTGAGGTCTTTATATCAATTCTTGGAATTATTTTTAGGTCCTCGGTGTTAGTCCATTAGAAAATTTTGAGAAAATCAAGGCTTCTTATACCAGAAAATATAAAGATGCGCAAAGAAGAGGGGATGATGCAGCTATGGCACAAGTAGGTACATTTTTTGAAGGCATTGCTTCTTGGCTATGAAAATTAATTAAAAATGAGGGAACGCAGCAGGAGGGGTGATATAAGTGGTAAGATGAGGTGGAATGAGGGTAATTTAAAGGCAAATACTTGCAATCTTTATATTTTCATGATTTCTATAATTTTGTTTCCTTATCTAAACTAGTAGAGGTTACAATGGCTGAGATGTGTTCTTGATAAATTAGGACATGGTTGACATACACTTATAGGTAATTAATTGTGTATTTAGAATATTGGTTTTTTATATCCATCTATTGGGAGCTTTAAGTATCATAGAACTTAAGAATTATACTGTGGAAGTTCTTTCTCGGACTTTTTGTTATTTTTGATTGACTGCTAGAAGAAACAAAATTTGGCCATCTTCTTTTAGAACTACTGCTTTGGGTTTTCTGCCATTTCTTTTATGGAGGCTGGAGGTTGACCCACTTGTTTCCTAGTTTGTAAATAACGGAGTCATGATTTTGCCCAAAAGGGCCTGATAAGTATAATGACATAATTATACTTTTTCAAAAACTTAATCACTTCAAAACTTAATTAACATTAGCACATATGCAAGATCTAATAATAAGAAAAACAATAAGAACACAATTTATGTGGAAACCCTTGGAGGAGAAAACAAACTCTGTAGGAACCAACCTACATGAGATACCATTCCACAATACATGAGCACCAACTCAATAAGACACATACCAATGCCTTTCAATACGAGGCACCAACCTCGCTAGTATGAGGCATCAACCCCAATATATGGCACTGATCTTTTGCATAAACTTCTCAAAGTTCTGCTAAAGTCTGTTCACAAAACTGCTATAATATTGCCCATAAATCTGCTATAATGTTTGCCTTTACATTCATTCCAACACTCCTTCCAGTTCCTTCATAATCTTAAGATCTGCGCTTGATACGCTTGAATCTGCTGGTTTATTACTATTAATGCTATATTTTTTTAACTTCCACTCACTCTCATCTCCAAAAAGTCTTGTCTTTTTATATCCTTATACTATCATAAAGAAAGTCATCCCTTAGGATCATAGGTCCTCGACTCGCCAAGACTTGCTAGGACTTGGCGAGTTCCAAGCTGGGTGATCTTGGTAGAGTCCCAAGGGTCCGTGCCCCGGGGCTCGGGCTCGTTCGAGTTTTGGGCAAGAAACTGGGAATGGTTGTGGAATTTGGCTTTACACCTGCAGATTGCATTTGCCCGAAAGTTTCAAAAGTCTTATCAATGAATGAATTTTGTGCAATCATCGCATTCTATGAGATGACATCCCTTTTTGAGGGATTCCAACAAACAATTCACGTGCCTTGTCAATTCTTTTCTATTTCATATACATGTCTACTAGGGCAGTTGCAATGACAACATTTGAAAAACCCTATCTAGGTGTCCATGCACTCCAAGCTATCTAGATAAGATAAGACAAGACAAATCTATTAATGTCCAACCAAAAACCACAAAGGGTCAAAGGGACTGCCAAGATCAACAAGAAAATCCAGCCCACTAACGGGACACCAAACAGTGCCCAAAGAAAGAAACCACAACAACCGAAACAAAAACCAAAGTAGAGAGAGGGGTCTGAAAGGAATCGACTCTAGAGCATTGCCAAGGGTTCTGAACAATTGTAAAGAACCTCAAGATAGAGGGATAAGAAATCAGACCAGTCGGAACCCTGGCACACTTCAAAGCAATCTCGGAAGAGAAAGGCCGCTGCTGGTTGGAGCCTGTCTTAGGCTTTAGGGCCCGTTTGGTAGCGGGAATTAGGAAATGATGGGTTTGATCAAATGCTGGAAATGGTCAAATCATGGATTTGATAATCTGGTTTTTCATTTCTCGATTATGTTTGAACCGTTTGGTTCCACTTTTTGAAACTGGAATTGGAATTTGAGTATGATTTTTTTATTTTAATTTTTTTGAATTGTTTTAATGTTTTTGAATTTAATAATTCATTTTTATTAACGGAATTGAATTTAAAATGGAATCGTAGACGGTTTTAGGCAGCCAAAGTTGGTGACAGGCAACCAAGTTACAATCACTGCAACCAAAATTCGAAAAAAAATTGGAAAAAAAATAAAAATCATTTTTTAAAAAAAAAAATTGAAAAAAAATTCGACAAAAAATTCAGCAAAAAATTTGAATTTTTTTGGAAAAAATTTAAATAAATAAAAAAGTTACAAACCACCCAAACAAATTAAAAATAAATTAAATCCCTCCCCACACAAATAAAAAAGTAAAAAATTAAGTGTAGACATGAAAAATTTAAAAATTTGCTTTCCCTCCATTCAAATTCCAATTCCACCTTTTCAGATGGAAGATGTAAATGCTCATTTTTGGCAAAATGAGCATTTACATATTCCTATTCTATTTTCATATTGCACTCCCAAATTGAGGATTAGACGAAATGGGAACTAACAAATGCTAATTCCTGCTACCAAACGGGCCCTAAAGATGTGGAACAAGGGATGGAGCCAAACCGATGCTTGGTGTCGCATGCTGTGTGAGGCCTTGTAAAGAAGGAAGTGATGAGCTGACTAGGTAGGGGCGTCACAGGTTTCTAGATCTGGAGTGTGTGGTTCTTGAGCCTAGTGGCTTCTTGGCGATAAAGTGCAAGATACCTCTGGTTCGTAAATGAAGAACGTGGGGAGTGACCACGCTTATTTGAAGAGGTAGTAGAATCTCCCTCTGATCTTGTAATATAAAGGGCAGTAAAATATGAAGTGCTCCTTCAACTCTAGCTCCCTGATGCTGCAAAGTTGACAAACCCTATGTACGCTGTCAATATGGTGGTCATTCTCGCATCAAAGCCGATGAGAACCTGCTCTGAAAGACCCATGAGGGATCTAGAGGGGATGTGACCAATGGTGGGATAAGTAGGAAGGGTGGACAATGAGTTCCTCCAACTCTAGAAAGTTCTTTGCATAAAATGCCATCTTAGGGCAAAGACCCCATGGGGGTTGACCCAAATGGTGTGAATAAATTGCCTGTATATGTCATCGTTGATGTGCCTATTTAGCTCTTGCCTGAGAGGAAGAGGATGGGGAGGGGCATCAAGAGAATATTGGGAGGGAGGCGGTCTATCTCAATCCCAATAGAACCAAGAAGGGCCGAAGCCTTAGCAAACCAACCACAAGCCCTAGCAGATGAGACAATAGAAGTAGCGATGGACTTCAAAGAATAGTAGACAAGGTAAGGATACCTATTGCTCACCACTGGAATCGGCAAAGCCCCGAAGACGGTGAAGGTACCTGACTAGATCAAAGATGGCCTCAAGCCAAAAGGGATGGGACCCAAACTCTGCAAGAATAATGTTGTGTGGGATGGATTGCTTGCACCAAATGATGTGCCTAAGGAGGAGAATCTAAACCCGCTCGATAGAAGCCCAACCAGAATCCAGCAATGAAGGACCCTACGACATTGAACCATAAAGAATAGTAGGTCTAGTAAGTGTATCCATAAGTATGAACTTGTATAGGGTGTACTGGAAATGGTGCCTAAAACACTGTCGCTCGAGAAGGGCTAACAAACTGTGTACCCCTTATTTATCTACGGTTGAAGAGCGGGTCTCATAGTAAAGCGAGGGCCAGAGAACTTGATCCCCAGATAAGTGTATGTGGAAGAAATCTCAACCTCTAGGCCTCTGAAGAAGAAGTGGAGGTGAGAAGTCTTATGAGCATTGAGAGCATGACCTTGGTCTTCCCCAAATTAAGAGTCAAGTGTTGTAAATCACAAAAAGACACAAGACCATCCAACTGTCTCTGCAAACCCTCCCGAGAGGAGGCCAAAAGAATGAATTACATCTTATATTGCTTGGTATTTTGTGATGTCCCCATTTCTAGAATAGGATTTAATAATAAATATTAAAAGTAAATTAATAAACAAATAAAAATAATAATATAATAGAATCTATTATTAATATAATAATAATTAACAATATATAATAATAATATAATATCAACAATATATAATAATATATTCTATTATTTATTAATATAATAATAATATAATCTAATTACAAATTAATAAGTTTAATAAAATTAAATTATTAATTAAATAAATATTAAGGATATTCTAAAAGGTTGCAATCATATGCACATCTCGTCCAAGCATATTAAAGGGAAGTTTAATTCTAATATAAAACGGAGATTTAAGCTCAAGATGGAGCCGCAGACTAATATTGTTTTTGGCATGAAGAAGTGAAGAATAGACACGAGCATGGAACATTTGTAAGGAAAATAACCACCAGCTTAGAAGATTACTAAATTGAGGGGGAAACTATCATTTACCTTTACCATGCTTGTGCGACTATATAGACTCTGGTTTGGGCAACCATGGATATTAATCAATATCAAAGAGCAGTCTTTCAAAAGTGGAGTAGATTATAGTGATGATCATTGATGCCTCTATATTAACATCCCAGTAATCTTTTACGGGAGCACTACAACTTTGAATTGGAGATTAAGATCTAAAACAACGTCTATTATAGGCGATTCGGTGTATTTTGGAGTTTACATATTTTGAAATCGAAGTCCTCAGATCAAGACACAAATGTTAAGAACACAAGATAAATTCTTAATATGGAATATCATGGAAAATAAGTATCGCATAGAAAGCGGAACCAATGCTGAAGGAAATCAGATGATCAAAGGAGGATAAATGGTTATTCATTAATATGAGTGAGGATAAATTATTAAAGGATGAGAATCAATGAATCATATTACAAGTTGGCAACTAGTTAGGCATTGAGACAAGTACGGAATGTTATAGTCTCTTACTGATAAAGAACCCATTACTTCTGATTACATATACATCTGAATTGGGCAAATGTTCCATCTACAGATTGGTATATTAGAGTCATTGCAGATTTTAGCAGTCCGTCATCCTCAGATTAGTACATACATTCTTATTGGGTAAATACTACAATTGCAATTCGGTGTCTAAAGTGATTACAGATTAAAGAGGACCAGCAGTCCTTCATTATCAGATCAGAGATTTTATATATATATATATATAAGAGATAGAAATCAATCTGAAACAACAATTGCATCCGTCTTCATATAACATTATACATTCACAATCTACTTGGTATTTGCATTATGAAAAGATTGTTTCATAGATATGTGAGACAGCCCTTCATTGCTTAGATAGGATGAATATATAAGAATTCTTGTTTGAAAACAGAGTTTCAGGATCTATAATAAACTCAATCCTTCTTGTCATATATTCGGCAATCTCATTGATTGACTTTCTAACTCCTTTACAAGCCAACAGTATAATAAATATATATGTATCCATTTGAGAGAATTGAAACAAGGATAATCAATTCATTACAATATTGATCAGTGTGAAGCAAGATGAACTTAAAATAATTTCACAGTAGATAATACCATTCCAAACTCTAATTGGAGGTTTTGGAACAAATTGAGCAAGGTCCTACTTGGGGAGATTACATATTTGGTGCAAAATAGGTGTATATGTATCTATACATGTACCCGAAGCTGTCTAAAATGAATATGCATCCTATATAGTCCCTTGTAATTGGTGCATATGTTTGCATGAATATCTGTACATATGTGTATATGTATAGAGAGAATTTATGTGTATGTGTGTTCATGTGCCGAGTCTTGCTAAGTTTTTGCCGAGTCTTCAGTCGCAAGTCGGGTCACCCTTGCCAAGTCTGCGCTGTTTGGTTTCTATGCTTTGAATAGAGATGACCCGCTTATTAATTAACTTCTAATCTTAAATGCTTCCTCTGTTTCCATTAACTTTTCTTTGTTAATAATGATTGCTGCCTTGTAGAATATAATTGATGCTCCTTTTTTGTCTTATTCATTTTTGTTTTATTGTTTTCTTCTTTTGTCTTATTCATGCCAAGCGGTGCCTTTCCTTTATACCGAATGCTTATTATTTAATAAGATTAAATTACTAATGTTTGAAAGATAAATTGCCACTCTCATAAAGGTTAATTACTCCTTTATTCATCGCTGCCACTTAATATAATTACTGTTTTTTTGAATGCCTTTATAATACCTTATAAGAGCATTATAAATAAATATTTAGTTTTCTAAACTCACTCAAATGCTAGTTGGCCGGATCATTTTCATGAAGATGATTTCTTTCATCAATCAATTTTATTTCTTTGACATCAATGACAATATTTCAATTATCTCCCCTTTTTTCATTGATGGCAACCTCTCAAAGAAATAAAATGCTCCCCCTAACTCAACTTCTCCCCCTTTGACATCAATGGAAAAGGTCATCTATAGAGCTGTAAGATAGTGCAACGAAGAGCTCCCACCAAAAGAATATATCTCCTTAATGAGTGGAAGGAGAGGTTATCACCCTCAACTTCTGCCTAAGTAACCGAAAATCTCTTTTGGAAGAGGGTTTGTAAATATACCCGCAACTTGTTCTTTAGTGATAACATGTTCCAACTCTACTTGCTGATCTAGTACTTGTTCCCTCAAGAAATTATATTTGACGAGAATGTGTTTAGTTCATGAGTGGAACATTGGATTCTTGGAAATGAGGATGGCTCTTGTATTATCACAAACTATAGATATTGGATGAGCATATTCTACTTTGATGTCCTCAATGGTTGTCTCATCCAAAGAACTGGAGTACGACAAGATATTGCTGATATGTACTCTGCCTCAGCAGTGGATAGAGAGATTGAAGCTTGTCTCTTACTAAACCATGAAACAAGAGTATTGCTCAAAAATAATTCATCGCCACTCTTGCTCTTTCTATCATAAATACTACCAGCCCAATCTGCATCTGTATCTGTTTTTAAAGTGAACTGCTTGATTTTATTTAAATAATGAAATGTACATATATAGGCAATTATATTGTTGATGTTTTCTAAAGAAACAATCGAACATTGAAGACTCAATTCAAAACAAATCTATTCTACCTAAAAAAACATTATTGACCATTAAATTATATATGCAAATATTAATCTAATACCCTCCCTTAATGGTCAATCTGTCAACTACACCAAGTTGCCCCCTAAATTTTACAACTTGTCCGAGCCTAGAGACTTGTTGAGAATGTCTGTACTCTGACAGGCAGTTGGAACATACTGCAACTGTACCAATCCATCTTGTACAAGCTTGCACATGTAATGACAGTGAAGCTCAACATGCTTGGTCTGCTCATGGAAGACTGGATTTTTGACAAGTTTGAGCACCCCTTGATTGTCACAAAATAGAGGTGAAGGAATTGCTTGAGGCATGTGTATGTCAGAAAGCATCCTTTGAAGCCAAACTGCCTCACAAGCTGCCTTAACAGTTCCTCAATATTTTGCTTCAATCGAGGAAAGAGCTATTGCCTACTATTTCTTGCTAGTCCATGTGACTGCACCTGTTCCCAGACTGAAGACATACCTAGATGTAGACTTCCTGTCATCAACAGAAGCTGCCCAATCTGAGTCTGTGAAACGAGTCTAGGATCTTTGCTTCTGCCATACAAAATGCCAAAGTTAGAAGTGCCCTTCACATATCTCAGCCCATGCTTCGCTCAAACCCAGTGTTCAGCTCTAGGGGCTATCATGAATTGAAAGATGTAGCTCATAGAAAAACTTATGTTAGGTCTAGTGGCATGATATAGATGAGATTTCCCACTAGTTGCCTGAACGCGAATTCATCCACTAGAGGTGAATTTGATTTGGTTGACAAATTATCCCCTTCTACATAGGTGTGGATGCAGGTTTGCAATCTTGCATCCAAAATTTGTGTAGTAGGTTCCTAGCATACTTCGACCAAGAGATAAAGATATTGTCATCTCTTTGCGAAACCTCAACACCTAAGCAGTAATGCAAAAGTCCCAAATGTATCATGTCAAAGGATTGACATAAACCCTATTTGACCTGCTTGATCTAAAGTGCTGAACTACCATAATTAGATTATCAACATAGATGACAAGTAGAAGAATATCACCACAAGTATTTTTGACATATAGATTTGAATCATAAGGACTTCTATGAAAACCCTAATCATTGAGGTACTTATCAATCTTTATGAACCAAGCTCGAGGAGCCTGTTTTAGGCCATAGAGTGCTTTCATGAGTTTGCATACTTGGTGTTCTTTACCAACAACCTTGGATTCAGGAGGCTGCATCATATGGACTTCTTCTTGCAATTCACCATCGAGGAATGCAGTCTTGACGTCCATTTGATGGACTTTCCAACCAAACTGGGTTGACATTGCAAGGACGAGTTGAATTGTACTCATTTTGGTTGTAGGAGCAAAAGTTTCCTCATAGTCAATGCCTTCTTTCTGTGAAAACTCTCTAGCAACAAGTAGAGCTTTTTACTTATCAAGGGTTCCATGTAATGGACTGCTTTGATCTGTTATTTTTAATGTCTATTTCTTCTCAGGAATCTCATCAAACAGTTGGCTTGCAACTAATTTCTTTAAAGTTACCAGTCTGCTGTTGTTTACAGGCTCTTTAAGTTTGTTTGTGCTTCATATGAAATGCAAAATAGAATGCAACATAGAACGATATACTAACAAGAACCAATAGAGCATAACACTAGAAGTGATTACTTCAATCAGATTTCCATTTCATTCAATAGACAAGTAATATCAATGAACATCATCAGAGATTGCAAATGCAACAACTACCACTCCCTTCTCTTTAAACTCAACACATTATGACATCTATATATTCAAATAACAATCCATACCCATTACTCTAATGAGTAAGTTGCAGCTGCAGCAGTGTTAATAATTCTGGAAATACTACAGTAATCCGCTGCTACAGTAACCTGCACTGTTACAATAACCCACTGCTACAGTGCACTGCTACAGTACCCTTTACTATAGTAACTCGCTGCTATATTAAAACGGACAGCAATAATAATGTCTCACAGCTTGGCTACGCAACTCCAACGATTCTTCTAGGCAATGGATAATGGTGACTCAACCACAACTTCTGATTTAAGTTGAAGCTCAAGAAACAAATCTCAAGACCATATCTTTCAATGGTGTCAAGATTGATAACATAGAGGGTTTACGTCCTCCAAGCCTTGCGAATAATCTCCACAATTCCTCCAATTTCATATGATATCCAAGCATGCCAAAAATGAGAGGCTTCCCCTCTTTTAAAACATTTTTCCATAGGCTTTCCCTTTCGTCTCGCCAATGTGGGATAAATCACTTTTCCCTTTAAAATAACATTTCCCACTTGATGAATAAAATGTACTTCAAATAATAAAGTGACTTTTAATAAAATACGCTTTAATATATTTGTCACTTTATTAAATAAACCATTTAAATCTTCAGGCATTAAAATAAATAGCAATCAAACTCGGAACCACATGTACAATAGCTCGTTGGAAAGAGCTTGACGAGACGTTCCAAGCCCCATCACTGAAAATGTGAAAGCACAAAGCCCCTGCCGACTTACTAAAAATAGTAAGGTCCTTCATAACTCCATCAAATGAACATCATTTGACTTGAAACTGAATTTTACTAGGCCAAATAATCTTAGGATCCCTCTAAAGTCCTCGTTAGCCCTCGGGTCCATGATGAAATGGGCTAATGACAAGTCATGTCATGACTGGCTAGAAAGCAATCTTAGCTTTGGATGTTGTAAGATGTCCTCACTCTCCCACATAGCATCCTCAATTGACAGATTCTTCCACCGTACCAAGTACTCTTTGGTAGTCCTCTTAAGTGTACATTCTCTGGTATCCAAGATAGCCTCAGGAACTAAAACTAGCTTTCCCTCATCATCATGAGGAGGTAACTCTGTTAAAGGTGCCACATTGTGTCCCAGTGCCTTTTTGAGGCGTGACACATGGAATACATTATGAATTTTACTGTCCGCTGGCAACTTGAACTCATAAGCCACTTCCCCTACTTTCCTGATCACTCTGAAAGGCCCATAGTATTGTGGCTTCAACTTCTTTGCACCACTCCTCTTAAGAGTGGACTGTTTGTATGGCTGCAATGTGAGATAAACCATATCAACCACCTCAAATGACCGTTCTACTTTGTGCTGATCCGCATACTATTTTTGTTGGTTCTAAGCCTATTGCATATTTTCCTTCAAAGATCTCATGATATCCTGATTCTCCTGCAGAAGATCCCTGGCCATAGGCACCCTACTATCGTTAAACAATAAATCCAGAAAACTTGGAGCATCATACCCACAGAGGGCCATGAATGGTGTCATTTGAATAGACATGTGATACGTAGTGTTGTAGTAGTATTCACTGAGGTGCAACCACTTCACCCATGCCTTCTGTTGCCTTGCTATATAATTACAGAGATACCCCTCAAACCATTTATTAACTATTTCAATCCGATTGTCGGTTTGAGGGTGGTAGCTAGTGCTCGGGGTAAGCTCTGTCCCACACAATCTGAAGAGCTCCTGCCAGAAAAGACTCATAACCTACTATCCCAATCACTAACAATAGTCCGTGACAATCCATGCAATTTGAATATCTCCCTTAAAAACAACTCTGCTACTTGTACTGCTGTATATGTGGATGTATTGGCATAGAAGTGTGCAAATTTTAGTTAGCCGGTCCTTCACCATGTAGATGCTATCCCTGCCTTAGACGTTGGGTAGGCCTGTGATAAAATCCATCGACACACTGTCCCACTTCCTCTCTAGAATGGGTAGGGGCTGCAACAAACCACCTAGAAACAAGTGCTCATGTTTATTTTGCTGGCATATTGGGCATTCTCTTACATACTGTAACACATCAATTTTGAGCCCCTTCCAAATGAAGCGCTCTCTCACTTGTCTGTAAGTTTTGAAGTATCCTTAATGTCCTACCATAGGTGAGTCATGGAAAGCTCTCAGAATCTTCTGCTTAATAGAAAACTTGGGCACCAAGAAGGTCCTCTCCTTGTAAGTGATCAAATCATTTACAATAGTGTACTTGTGATCTCGAATAGTACCATTGATGATCCCAGTGGCCCATGTGTCCTTGGCATACTCTGTTGAGATCAACTCCCTCTAGTCATTTGCTATCACTCCCAAAGCACTCAAATGAGGTCTCTTAGATAGGGCATTAACAACAATGTTTTTCTTCCCCTTGACAAAGACTGTCAAAAGCAAAAGCCTGTAATTTGCTGACCCACTTTTTTTGCCTATCGTCTAGATCATTTTGCCGAAGGAAATGTTTCAGATTGTTGTGATTAGTTTTAATTGTAAATTTTCTGCCCACCAAATACTGTCTAAATTTAGCCAAAGCATGCGTAATGACTAACATTTCGTTGTCGTATATGCAGTAACTCCTCTCGCCACCTCTCAACTTCCTGCTCTCAAATGCAGTAGGGTGCTTATCCTGCATTAAGACCGCCCCAACACCTTCTCTTGAGGCATCACAGTTTAGCTCGAATAGTTTGCTGAAATCTGGAATGGCTAAAACCGAGCAAGTGTTCATCAATTCCTTGAACCTGTCAAAAATCTGTTGAGCTCTGTCTGTCCACTCAAAAGCATCCTCCGAGTCAAATGTGAGAGGAGTCGCTGTCTGTGAATACCCTTTCACGAAATGGTGGTAGAACCCACAAAGACCCATAAAACCCATGAGCTGTGAAAGACTCTTGGCAGCGGCTAATCCATAATTGCTTGGATTTTATCCTGATCCACATGAACACCCTCAACACTAATAATGTGTCCCAAGTATAACAACTTAGTCATCCCAAATTCACATTTTGACATCTTAGCATGCAGGGACTCCAACTCTAGGATGCTCAACACAATATCAATATGTTTCAGATGCTCCTCCCAAGTCCTGTCGTAAATAAGTATATCATCAAAGAATATGAAAACAAACCTCCTCAATTGCTCTCTGAATACCCTGTTCATGCAAGACTGAAAGGTGGCTGGCGCATTAGTTAAACCAAAGGGCATGACTAGAAACTCAAAGTGTCCACAGTGACACCTGAATGCTGTCTTCTCTACATCATCCTCCCCGACTTGAATCTGATGATAATCGGATCTCAAGTTTGTCTTAGAGAAGTAGCAGACTCCATGTAGTTCATCTATGAGCTCATCTATGCGGGAATCGGGTATCGGTTCTTGACGGTCTTCTTAATCAATTCCCTCTAATCTATGCACATCCGAAAGGTCCCATCCTTCTTGACTAGAACCACTGCTGAAGCAAATGGACTCTTACTGGGTCTAATGTGTCCCATCTCGAGGAGCTCCTTGATAGCCTTTTCAATCTCATCTTTATACCTCTTCGGATGCTTGTACGGAGTAATGATCACCACTTTAGCTCCCTTCTCGAGCTCTATCACATTTTCAATTCCTCTATTCGGTGGTTTGCCTGGTGGTATATCTCCAAACACTTCGTTGTGTTTGGTCAACAATTCCTAAATTTGTTGAGAGTACGCACACTTTTGCTGCTCTGTGACCTCTAGTATTGCCAAGATCTCTGCTGCCCATTGCACGTGCCCATGTCATACTATTCTCTCCATCCACTTGAGTGGTACTAATTTAAGTCCACCGTCTGATAAAGCTCTAAGTACCGCTTTCCTGCCTTGGTGCTCAAAACGTAACTCCATTTTATCTAAGTTAAAAGTGAATTCATGGAGAGACTTCATCCAGGTCATGCCAAGAATGACATCATAATCTTCCATGTTGACTACATAAATTTTTCCCACCATGTCATAGTCTCCCATCTGCATATGCAGATCTGTAATCATATGAGTGCGTTGTAACTTATGTCCGCTAGCCTCTATAACTTTGAAGCCCCCATGCCCCTCAGTCTAGAGCTCTGTCCTCTTGACCAGTCTCTCTAAAATAAAATTGTGGGTAGCACCTGTGTCCACCAACGTAATAACTCGCTGCCCCTATATTACCCTTCTCACCCGGAAGGTTATTGCGTGCTCATCACCTGAGAGATGTGCAATAGTTTTCTCACCGCTTGATTCTTCTCCTGTGGTATTTTCCTCATCCCTTTCCCCAGAACCAGATTGTTGTTTTACATCCTCATATGCTGACTCTTCAACTGAAAAATACTCGATCTGTGCTGCCTTTGCTTTTACTGGACATGTGTGAAAGATCCCAAAGTTCGCTGCAATGAAAACATAGTTTCGTCAATTCATTTAGTTGATCATTGTCCAATCTTTTCGTTTCATTCTTAGGTTGAGAGTCTTGAAATGTTTTCTTATCCTTGTCCTTTTAGATGAAAACCCCTTCGAATGAAACTTGTCTTTTTATGATGAAGGTTCCATGTCTCTAGCCTTCCTGTAATGTGGCAGGATTGAGACCCTTAATCCATCCCTTCAGAGGTTCTGCAAGCCCATCTAATACCAACAACCTCCTCTGTGAAATATCTGTAACCAAAATTGAGAATCTTTGAAATTTGATATATAAGTATCAACTGAGCCTCACTGTTTAAGCTGAGCTAACTCTTTAAAGTGTAATTTTAGATCCTTCTTGTCAAAACACTCAATCAAACTCTTTGTGAACACAACATAGGAAGTAATTTGGTCATGGCCCATAGTGATCGTGCCGTGATGTCAACACTCATGTGCTAAGCCATCCAAATGTAGCGCTGCAAATTTAATGGCGTCCTCCTCTGGCATTGGGTTCAACTGGAAATACGTATCAACCTTCTGCACCCAAGCTCTAGCAGTGTTCTTCCTTGAACCATCGAAGTAGGTTAATGTTGGCTCGCTCACTTTCTTCTATAGATCACTATGCTGTCCTCTACCACCTATGCGAGGCAAATGCTTCAACCTAACATCCATATATTCTCTGAATGAGATAGCTGCTCGAAATTCCTCTTCTCCATCTTCTCCATCTTCTCAATCTCTCTTGAACTGTGCCTGCAACTCATAAATTTGTGGCTCATTTCCCTGTTGAATGAGAAATCTAGGTGGAAAGGTAGCTATGAGTGGCCTCAAACACACTATTCTCGTTGGTCTAGGTCCCTAGCCAAAATTATCATCCACCTTTCCTCCTCCATTACCACCGTTATGTCCATTGTGCCCATTATTGTTTTGTATGTTATATTCTCTGTTGTTTCCTCCATTATCACCTCCAATATTTAAATTCATTGCCATATGCCTTGCCATCATCTGCATCATAAGCTCCATCCGCCGGCTCTGTTCCTGAGCCCTTTGTTCGCCAAACACTGTCCTTGTGCCAAAGTATCTAATAATTGTAAACATCTCTCCTCACTAGTGTCCCTAGCATTCCTGTCTCCCATGTTGCCAGTGACCTGTTCACTTGTATTAATATGAACTTCTCGATTTCTTTGTGCTTCTTGTCCTGTATTCAGTAAGGCCCTGTTTCTCCGAGTATTATAATGATGAGTTAATGGATGCACATTCCAATCAGTCATGTCACTGCCTATTCATTTTGTATTGTACCCACCAGGATGGCAGGAAGTTTAGCTCTGATACCACTGTAATGGGCTGCCTTGTTCTGTTATTTTTAATGTCTATTTCTTCTCAGAAATTTTGTCAAACAGTTGGCTTGCAACTAATTTGTTTAAAGTTACCAGTCTGCTGCTATTTAGAGGCTCCTTAAGTTTGTTTGTTCTTCATATGAAATGCAAAATAGGATGCATCACATAACGATATACTAACAAGAACCAATAGAGCATAATGCTAGAAGTGATTACTTCAGTCAGATTTCATTCAATAGACAACTAATATCAATGAACATAATCAGAGATTGCAAATTCAACAGCTACCACTCCCTTCTCATTAAACTCAACACATTATGACAGCTATATATTCAAATAACAATCCATACCCATTACTCTAATGAGTAAGTTGCAGCTGCAGCAGTGTTAATAATTCTAGAAATGCTACAGTAACCTGCTGCTACAGTAAATCACATTGCTACAGTAACCTGAACTACTACAGTAACTCGCTGCTATAGTAAAACAGGCAGCAATAATAATGTCTCACAACTTGGCTATGCAATTCCAACGATTCTTCTAGGCAACTGGATAATGGCGACTCAACCACAACTTCTGATTTAACTTGAAGCTCAAGAAACAATTCTCAAGACCATATCTTTCAATGGTGTCAAGATTGATAGCATAGAGGGTTTACATCCTCCAAGCCTTGCGAATAATCTCCACAATTTCTCCAATTTCATATGATATCCAAGCATGCTGAAAATGAGAGGCTTCCCCTCTTTTTTTAACACTTTTCCATAAGCTTTCCCTTTAATCTCACCAATGTGGGATAAATCACTTTTTGCTTTAAAATAATATTTCCCACTTGATGGATAAATTGTACTTTAAATAATAAAGTGACTTTTAATAAAATGTACTTAATATATTTGTCACTTTATTAAATAAACCATTTAAATCTTCAGGCATTAAAATAAATAGCAATCGAACTCGAACCACATGTATAATAGCTTGTTGGAAAGAGCTCGACTAGACGTTCCAAGTCCCATCATTCAAAATGTAAAAGCACAGAGCCCCTATTTACTTACTAAAAATAGTAAGGTCTTTCATAACTCCATCACATGGACTCCATTTGGCCCGAAACTGAATTTGACTAGGCCAAATAATCTTAGGATCCCTCTAAAGTCCTAGTTAGCGCTCGGGACCATGATGAAATGGGCTAACGACAAGTCATGACATGACCGACTAGAAAGGGGACATTACATTCCATCAGCCTTGTACTTAACTTTATACACCTCTTTGTTGCCAATGGGCTTCTTCACAGGTGGGAGATCTGATTGGACCCAAGTGTTGTTTTTTAGAAGACTATTTTGTTCAACTTCCAGTGCCTGTTCCCACTCAGGTGTACCTTGAGCTTCTGAGTAAGTTTGAGACTCATAAACATTGTGAATGTTGGCCATAAGAGCAAAATTAACTGTATTATGCTGTTTGCTCTTGTTTCTATCCAATCTACCGTCATTGAGCTCATGATTATGAAGATCACTTATGGTCTTGGCTCACCATTTAGGCTGTAGAGTAGAAGTACCAACATCTGATGCAGGAGGAGCAAGGGGAGCTAGGATGGCTAGAACAAAATCACCTAGATGAGGATCAAGATTTTCTTGAGGAAAGTTGGGTGGTGCAATATCATGCCTGGGAGACTGCACAACTCAAGAGCTAGAGTCATCAGAGTCCTTCCCATCATGCAGACCTAATGGAAGACTAACACCCAAAACTTGAGTCTTCAAAGGCTAATCCTCAAGGCTCAAAACAAGAGAAGAGAGCTGAAAAGGCCCTTGTTCTTTATCAAAAACATCCCAGTTGAATATGAGATGATTGGTGTCTACATCAATCAACGAATATGCTTTGTGGTTTTCACTGTATCCCGTGAACATGAGCTTCTGGCTCTTGGAATCCACTTTTGAGTGCTTGGCATCCAAAATCCAAACATAAGGTAAATAGTCAAAGACTTTTAGGCTATGTTGCATGGGTACTCGTACCCACACCCCTACGACGTGTATCGGGTACTGGTACACATACCCAAGTATTGTGTACTCAGTAGAGAGTATCATAGCTAAGGTCTTGATTGAGATATCTGATTTTTGTTTTGGTTTTCCTTTTGCGTATCAACTTTCTATTTATCGAGCTTAATTCAATATGTAATCAATTTGAAACTTTGATACACTGTTCAAGTCAGAAGTTTATCATTTTCAATATGATTTATGATCTTCTTGTTCATGTTTAAAGTTTGCCTTCTCTGTTATGCATCTAAACATTTAGCATATATTATAATTACAAACATATTGCAAATCTGAAACTGAAAACAATACATTGCATCTGCAAACTTTATCACTGTTCTTGTTTCATAAACTCATTTTCATGACTCATATTTTCAGATTTTCTATAAAATATTAAATTATAGTAAAACAAATTGACGTACCCAAGTACCCTTGTCCCCTATTTTGAAAAATAGCCATACCTGTACCCGTACCCTAAGTACCCAAGTACCCCTTTCCCCATGCAACCTTGCTTTCAGGTGATTGATTTTGGGCTTCGTGCCAGACCGGGCTTTGTTTGGAGTATTCTTCTTTACAACTTGTATGGGAGACCTGTTTAGAAGATAGATAGTATTGTGGACTGCTTTTGCACAAAATTTATTTGGAACACTTCTATTTTCCAACATAGATAGGGCCATCTCGATGATTGTGCAGTTTCTCTGCTCAACAACACCGTTCTGCTTAGGGGTGTAAGTTGTGGTAAGTTGATGCTTAATACCATGATGTGCACATAAGTTGGAGAAATCAGAAGAACAAAATTCCCTCCCATTGTCTGACCTAAGAGTTATTATTTGTTGACTTGACTCTTTTTCTATTGATGTCTTACACTTCCAAAACACACTAAACACCTTTTATTTTAGTTTAAGAAAATACACCTACATGTTTTTTACTAAAATCATTAACAAATAATAGAAAATACTTGGTCCTAGTAATTGAAAGAGTGTTCATTGGCCCACCAACATCAGCATGAATCGATTGTAATACCTTGGAAGCTCGCCAAGTATCACAATGCAAAAATGGAGTGTGATGCTGCTTTCTAGCTTGACAAGCTCCTCAAACCCCATGATTCTGAGTCCAAATTGTAAGTTTTCTGCAAATTCTGAAGATATAATACTGATGGAGTATTAATACCCTGCTGCAAATCGATCTACTACAATTCTGGGCTGAATGTTATTGTTCTGGAAGTCTGCAATAAATTCTGGAAATTATATTTTATTTCTGCACTAAATCGCCAAAGAGCAGATTGCTAGAAGAGCAGACTTAAGATTGTATTGTGTGTCCTCTATCCACAATCTTGCTCCTACTTATATATTAACCAAGGGTCTTGTCTTTTCATAAGACACACCCCTTCTAATACGGCCCTCCATGAAACAACCTATTCCTCTACCAATCGGTGCCCTTGTCCATTAACTAATAGTTAATTATTAATTAACTACAATAGTCAAATACAAGGCATATAAATATGCCTAGCAAATCGCCGATCTGTTCTAGGGAGATGTATTTATCATGAGGCCATATATAAAGGAAATTTCATGCATTTTAGATCTGTCTAATCTGAAGAATTAGAACATTAATATGATCAAGTTATTAGGAATTAACACAAATATCAGGTAAGCCAACAACTAGATCCTTTCAAGCTAACCGTGAGAGATAGTGTAGGTTTAGATGCGCATACCGCTTATGTCGAAGATTGTTTATGGAATAACTTTTGGCTACCTTGGCATGCTCCTGAGAATCACTAGTGTCAACAAGTTTATAAAGACCATGATCCCCAATACCTACAACAACTGTAGTGCGAGTCTCCCTATCAATGATATTGCATTTGTGCATACTGAATACTATAATGCCTGGAATTGCATTTGTGCATACTGAATGCTATAATGCCTGGAATGTAGTATACATTGATGAAAATTAGATTCCTACCTCCAGATTGAATGTGATGTCCCCTTCCTCAAGTATAATTTAATAAATAATAATAATGTAATTAAACTATAAAATGAATGATTAAATAACTAATATAATAATTTGTGTAAAGGACAAATTGAAAGTGTCAACTATGCTCTAAATAAGAGATATTACAAGTGTGACATGAATATATATGGCAGATCAATTATATGGGCTCAAGGAAGCAAAACATCATGAATGATAATAAGATATGAATGAAGTAAAAGCTTATTAAGAAAGTAATGAACTAAAAAAGCAAACTAGCAAATGAGAACGGTCAATTAACAAGATATCGATAAAGGAAAGACCTTGGATAACAGGTGACAAGGATGAAGGAGTAGCAGACCAGCACTATGAGTAAGAAGACAAGTAAAGATTATTAATCACCTAAAGATATTAATATTCAATATCAGGATGGAACAAATATTATTAAATTAGAGGCAATGACCACTGTAATAGTTTTCTTTAAGGATGCCACAAGCAACTGCTTATTATCCTGGAGTATCATTGAGAATTATTAACCCCTCGATATCATTTGTATTCAGAGTCAAACATCGTTTCATAAATTTGTTCAATGTTAAAATGTGAAAGGTAAAGAGAGCCATCAGGAGGACGCCACATAGAATTGTCAATTATATATATATGATTAAAGATTAATCAAACTTATCAATGACAGTCATTAGATATATAGAATTGGAAGAGTAGAAATTAGTTGGGAAGGTAAGGTGACGATATATATAAATAATCAACCGAATGGAACAAGAATGACAAAAGCATATCAGTACCAACATCGATTTGGTAGCTTGCTAATATTGATCGGTTACTATAGTGACTAGTCAAGAAACTCAACCTATTTACCAGATAACTAGGCTGTGATATCAGGTGTGTCATTGTTGATTGCATTTTCACGTATGCCTAGCAACATTGGTTCTGAGGAAGTATTGAATCATTGAATGATAGCTAATATCAGCCAAGATCGATACTTTATGAACTAAAAAGTACAATTACTATAATTGACTAAGTATTCCTTAAGCTTCTAGGGAGCATTGACGAATGTTATGCCTAACTCATTGAGCTAGCGAAAATTGTTTATAGAGTCAATAATAAGAAACAATTAGTATTAATAAACTATTATATCTTATGTATGGCAGCGATTACCATACCTAAAGGTGCGATAACTTTAAAGGATACAATTTGTGATTATGTCAAGTTTGAAAACAAATGGACCCTCCTCTTGGGAGGAGTCACAATCTACCAACCAATGAAACATATATAAAGGAAATCTATAATTGATAGGAAGGGGGAGAGGGAAGGAATCAGAGAACATTACATATATGGATTACTGATAAAATGGATATGGAAGGATGAATATGGGCTTGGAAAATCAGGAGAAGGATAAATAAGAAATAGGATCTATCTATGGAAACCATAGATAGAATAGATCATAATATACAACTGTTTTTAATATAAAAGGATATAATGTAAAAGAATATAATTAATATTGCTGATAAGCATTGTGTGACAGGCAATGATGCTGCTGCGTATCTATGAGGTAGATACTGATTCTCAGAATATTATATCTGAATTCTATTAGGATAAGAAATCTTTATATAATATAATATAATATATTTATATTTATATTTATTTAAAAATATTAATGGTAATGATATAAGAATTATATATCAGTTATATATTCTTAATATATAAGACAATAACTTAGACTAAGCTAATTCTTTAATTACCCTCTAATACAACTAAGAGGATAGGTTGGCTTTGTTAGGGATGGAGTAATACCTCACAGTGTAGGAGGAAACTCCCAAGATTGGGGTAAGGATGTATATCATGAATCCTCGAGGACATTGTTCTGAAATAGGTAATGCATATATGTGCCACAAATTCTTGAGGGAGGCTACTTGCAAATGGTTTTTGAATGCCCACGAACAAGTAATTCCCCATCCTTCTTCAAGTTGTTGATTAGGAGAAAAGTAAGGAACTAGAACTTAAGTATGTCTTATGAATTGATGATTAATTTTTAAATTGGATTTAAATACATAATGGTGTGTGTTAACCATTGGAAATCGGTAGTCCCCTGATAGGGAACATTATAGAGACTAGGTTAAATTTACATTTTCAAGTTCAACCCAAACTAGTTGGGAATTATACGGTAAATCAAGCAAAGTTCCAATAGGGGACATTACATTGAATCTGTACGTTGCCATTCCGACAACAGTTTACATTTCGCCTCCTCAAAAAATAAGTGAATGGTGTGTAGTCCGTGAACCAATCTTGACGTTGAGTAAAGAGATAAGGAGATATTTTCCACAACAAGTCAAATTGTGATATTGCTATCAGGTTTCAACTTTGTAGTTTTTGTGTCAAGCTCATTGACCCATGTTTCATGAGTAGTGGTTCACAAGAACCCATCTCTCATGAGAATGAATGGAACACTTAGCACTTATTGCATCTAGGTGATGCTCACAGAGGTGAAGCACCGTGACTTCCCAGGACTTCACCCATGCTTCACCTCTGTGAGCATCACCTAGAGGCAATGAGTGCTAAGTGTTCCATTAATTCTCATGAGAGATGGGTTCTTGAGAACCACTACTCATGAAACATGGGTCAATGAGTTTGACTCAAAAACTACACAATTGAATCCTGATAGCAATATCACGATGAGTAAATTGTCAAGAAGCACCTAATTCTATATACTAGGCAAATGATTTCACATGATTTGTTGGGTGTTTGGACATAAAGGCATAGAAAGCAGACTCCAGCTCAGTGTGCTTTGCTACATTTGCCTTTTGTTGAGACACTTTTTGCTTCTTCTATTCAGAAGCCAATCAATGCTAATAGACTTTCTGCATGTGACTATACTTTGGCAATAATTGCACTAAATGTTCTTTTGCTTTAAGCTGTCCTAGGATTGACGTAGGCCTTTCTACTAAGAGAATTGACTGTTCCTTTTGTCTTGAGCATAGAAGTTTGTTGTGAAGGCCTATTTTGTGGAGGATGAACTAGCACCGCTATTGAATTGCTGTCTCCATTGACCCTGCTGCAGAAGTTTGGTGCAAAGATTTGGAATGTCAAGTCAACATTAGTTGAGGTAGTGATGAGCGTCTCAATAAAGTGCTCATGAGACTTTGGTAGACTTTTCAGAGTGATTACTACCATGTCTTCTTCCTCCATCGTGCGACCAATCGCCTTGAACTAATCATGGATGTCCTTGAGTTTTGTGAGATGCTCCCGGAGACACATCCTCTCATCCATCATGATCGAGAAAAGCATATTCTTCATAAAGAATGCGTGGCTCTTGTTAGACATTTCATGTAGGCCCTTTAAATAATCCCATATTTCAGTAGCTGTCTTGCCTAAGGGTTCATGAGATAGCTGATCATTGGTAACCGACAATTCAATGAGCATCATTACTCCTTGATTCCATTCATCAAATTTTTCCTAATCTGGACCTGCCATTGTAGGATGAGTAGACTTGCCCAAAACAATCTGGTAAAGGCACTGATATTAAAAATTCATCATCATCCGTTGCTTCTAGGTGTTGTAGTTGCGGCTATTGAACTTCTAATTGCCTTCAAACATTATATTGGTCAAGGAAGCCATCTTTTATGCTTTTTGAGGCACGAAAAATGAGGCAAAATTGAAGAGGCTTAACTTTGATTGCACGAAACCTAAGACACAAATCCCAATGCATAGAAAACTGAGACATTCTAAAGCACAAATTCCAAGTCTGAAAATAAATGAACATGCTAAAACCCGAAAATATTTCTGCAAACCCTAGGTCACAAAAATATTAGCAGCAAAACCCTGTCTAAATGCCAAAACTATAGAGAATAGAGGGTGGGATACAAACCCTAGCCATGTATGCAAAGTATCAAAAATTGTAACTTCACAAAATTGTGTTTTTAGAAAATATTGAGCAGCAAGCCATAGTAGAAGATTGCAAGAATCTGTGGGCGTTTTGAACAGAAACTCTCTCAAAAGTTGAGAAGAGAAAAAACTCTAGTCAAGGACTTCTTGCGATTGTGAGTTGCAAAAAAAAAATCCTTCTAATATCGTAGGTTGGTGAAAAAATCCAAGGATGAATGCAGGGGTTGTAGCAAGAATGTGTCACAAAGTGATGAGAAAAACTCTTCACGTCTTGCGAAGATGAGGAGGGTTGTTCCGTTTGTAGAAAAACGTGTAAATCTAAGGTCGCGGGTTGAATACAAGAGCCAAAAGTTGCAGAGAACAAAATGGGAATTATCACACGTGAGCACATAGGTCGCGTGGCTCCAAATCCATCACACTACAAACTGGATAAAAATGCCCTTGAGAAATAAAGAGACACGTGACAAGACAATAAACAACTTTGCGAGCTTTAGAGAAAATAGATGTGAATTTCTCAGAGAGGAGAATCAAACAGGGATGCGCCGAAAAGCATAGAAATCACCTGACCTCTCAAACATGGTATCAAACCCTTTGAAGCCGTGTGTTTTCTCAAGCACGGGATCAAAAAAAAGCTTTGAAAAATCTTACACTAAAAAAAATCACTTGGAAAATTTTAGAATTATTGAAATTTTTAAATTTTTTTATTCCCGCTCTAATACCATGTTACACAATGGTAATTGCTTAATTTTATTGAAGGAATGAAATGTACATATATAGGCCATTAGATTACTGATGTTTCCTAAAGAAACAATCGGAAGACTAAATTAGAAACAAATCTAATCTACCTAAAAATACATTAGTGACCATTAAATTATATATGCAAATATTATTGACTATTAAAGTCTTCACTTCTTGGGTACCATAAAATCAAAATCCAAAATGAAACCTTAAAAATATTTGAAGGTGAAGCCTTTAACTTTTTGAATATTCTTTTCTCTACTTACACATGCTTTTTAAGAGCAGCTTGAAACCTTGCTACCATCCCAAGTGCTTGCATAATATCAAAGCCTTTAAGCCATGATATAAAGAAAAGTTCAGATCATTGATCTGTAGAGAGTTTGGTTTGCATTAGGAGATTCATCATTTTCTCTCAACTTACATCCTGTGACTTTTGGTGTACACAGAGGATTACAATCCTCCATTTTAAACCTTTTCAACATTTCTTTAGCATAATTCACTTATTAAATTGAGTAATATGTAGTCCTAGGAAGAAAGACAAATCACCTAGTGTGAACATTTGAAATTCATCTTGCATTTTCATAGCAAAGTCTTGACACATTCTACTTTTATTGCCTCCAAAGAAAATATTGTCCACATATACTACAATAATCAATTGATGACAATATTCTTTTTAAAAATAGAGATTGTTGTTTGTAACACCTCTTTTGAACCCTTGTTCTTGTAAGTACTTGTCCAATCTAGAGTAT
Source organism: Chamaecyparis obtusa (assembly GCA_027943335.1). Taxonomy (NCBI): domain Eukaryota; kingdom Viridiplantae; phylum Streptophyta; class Pinopsida; order Cupressales; family Cupressaceae; genus Chamaecyparis; species Chamaecyparis obtusa. Next base: position 74,917 of record BSBK01006996.1, read on the forward strand.
CAAGCCTTGGGGGCTTGTTTTTATCTACAAAGAGCTTTCTTGAGCCTGCATACAAGGTCATTCTTTTGTAACAAGATAAATCCTTGAGGTTGGTCAATGTGCACGTCTTCTTCTAGATGTCCATTAGAAATGCCAATTTAACATCCATTTGATAGACTTTGAAATTTTTATAGTAGACAAATGCCAAAAACATCCTTGTGGCCTCTAATTGTGCAACTAGGCCAAATGTTTCTTCAAAATAAACTCCTCCTAGTTGAACATAACCTTTACATACCAACCTTGCTTTATTCTTTACAACTTGGCCATCTTCATTTAACTTATTTCTGAACACCCACTTGGTACCAATTACATTTTTATCCTTGGGTCTCGGACAAGTTCCCAAGTTTTATTTTCTTTGTTTAATTTAATTCTTCTTCCACAGCACATACCCAATGTGTGCCTTTCCTAGCTTCCCATAAAGTCTTTGGGTTCAATTTTAGAAAGCAAAGGCATCTTTTCATGTCCTGGTGTGGTGACTGATCTTCTCTGTTTTTGGAGTTTTGTATCGATGTCTCCAATAATTAAGTTCGCTGGATGATTCTTCTGAAAAAATGTTGATGGTATTTTAGGTGCCTTTGCTAGTGTTGTAGAATTCTCATGTTCATCTTCTTCCTCCCCCTCCTCTTCTCCTTCTTTTCAACTTCTTGATAATCAAACTTCTTGAGTTTTTTCTCCTTGGTGCATGTCATTGTCTACACAAACATTTGTACTATGATTTCGTCTAACCTTTTATTGTAGCATTTGTAAGCTTTTCTCCTTGAAGACTAGCCAAAAAAATATTATTCATCGAATCTAGCATCAAAGTTGCCGAATTTTTCTTCATCTCTCCGTATGTAGCATTTGCTACCAAATACGTTTAACTGTTGTTGGCCTACCTTTCCAAATCTCATATGGAGTCTTGTTATGATTGACTCTAATTTGTGCTCAATTTAGAATACAAATTGCTGTATGCACTTCGCTTTTGCAGAATGAATCTGATAACTTGGACTCATTAAGCATGGTTCTTGCCATCTCTTGTAATATTCTGTTTTTCCTCTCCACAACTCCATTTTATTGTGGTGTTCTTGTAGCTGAAAAGTGTCTCCTAATTCCGTGTATTTCATAGAATTCCTCAAAGTCATTTGTGGTGAATTCACCACCTCTATCTGATCTTGGACATTTAATTTTTAAACCAATTTCATTTTCAACTTATGCTTTAAAGATCTTAAACTGTCAAGGGCTTCAGATTTTTCTTTTAAAAAGGTTAAAAGTATATCTAGAATAATTATGAATCAACAACATGAAGTAACTTTCACCTTGCATACTCTTTGTTTGGGTTGGTCCACAGAGGTCCGTATGGATGAACTCCAATGGTTTAGATGTTGAATACTCCTTTGTTTTGAAGCTGACCCTTGTCTACTACCCATGTTGGTAGTGATTTCAAATGGTATTTGAGGGCTTTGAGATATTTAGCGTACCTCTCACGGTTTTGAGATCTTTAGCATATCTCTCACTACCTCACTACATGTTTACTGCTGATTTTGACAATATTGTCGAAGTTGATGTGTCCCAACCTTCTGTGCCATAGCCAACTTTAATCTTCTTTTTCCATAAAACACTTTTCACTGCTGATTTCACTAAGGATATAGAGAGTTTTTACAGTCCTATATGCATCTGCTATCAATCTCCCTCCCTTCTTTATTTTACATTCTTCAGTATGAAACATGAGTGTGAGCATGATCACATAACTGACTTACATTTAGGAGATTGTGCATCAATCTTTCAACATACAAAACATTCTCTGTTTTTGTTCTTCCACTGTCTAGACTAAAAGTTCCTTTTCCAATAATATTGGCCATAGCATTCTCCAAAACCAACTGTTCCTCCATATATATTTTTCAATGTGAGAACTTTGCTTTTGTCATTGATCATGTGACCTGAACCACCACTGTCTATATACCATTGTTCTCCATAATTTTGGGCATGTAGGGCAGTTTGTATTAGCATGGTTTTTTCTTTTCTTTCTTCTTTTTCAGTTTCCCTTTTGCTCCACAGAGATGTCTTTCTTTTTGTCTTGTTTTGGGGGATCTACAAAACCAGTTCTACAAAATTGTGCTATGTGCCCATAGTTATTGCATTTATAGCATTTCAATATTGTAAACTAAAGGAGCAAAATAATTGCAATTCCTATTATCAAACCTAGCGGATTCTTATCCTTGTTCCAACCAGAATTTCTCACATGAGTCCTACAATTTATTGCCTTATGACCAAGATTATTCCATGTGAAACAATAACCAATGAAAGGATGATGGAACCTGGTTATATGTGAGTGCCTTTGTTGAAAGAATTTTCTGAATGTGTTGTTATTATCCTTTTGATATGTGCTTGGCTATGTTGTAAATGAGTTTCTTTTGCTTTGCTACTTTCTCCTCTGAGGGGACTTCTAAGTGTATCGGTATAACTCTTTGGTTTTCTTTCTTTGACTCCATTTGTGCCTTTTCTTTGCTCTCTTCATAACCAGACCAATTTTTATAGATGGTGCTTTTTGTTCATTATGATATAATTCAGGATATCAGTTTTCTTTTCAAACTTGAGACTTTTGTTCCATTAGTTTTCTCTAATTCCTTCATTAGAGAGACAATCCCAGATTCCAGTCTTCAACAATTTTTTTTCTTTATCTTTATTTTTTTTCTTGGCTTCAGTTTTTTCTTCAAGTATTTTGGCCTTTGATTTACACCCTTCTTGAAATAGCAGCTTATACTTTGAATTCTTGTTTCAAAGTTTCTCAATTTCTTCTATAGTGTGATATAGTTCTTCCTCTAATTTTCTTCACCATCATCTTCATTATCAGATTTAGTCTTCCCTTCCTCATGTGAGTGCTTATTTTCTTTATCATTATTTTCATTGATATCACCATCTGTTTCAAATGCTATATAAAGCATCTCTTCTCTATAGCTGTCCCAACCACTTTCATCAGATGAACTGTTATCTCTATAAGAATAGAGACTCTTCTTGTAATCATAGAACTTCTTATTGTTTTTATCATGCTTGTGACTATTTCTGTTTCCTTTCATTGTATAATGCTCTTCTTTTTCATCACTATCAGTTCCTTTTAAATATGGGGATTTCTTAATGAAATGTCCTACTTTTCCACAATTGAAACATTTCAATAGCGATTTTGCCTTAATTTTGTTGCTTTCTAACTTTCTTACAAAATGAGATCTACTTGTAACACTTGCTTGGCGTAGGTCTTTTATTTTTTAATCTTCTTGAGCTTTGAAGGCTGCTTCCTTTTTATATGTATTGCCCCTTTCGGTCCTCATCTCATATGCAGTGAGGATTCTGTGAAGCTCATCCATGGTTAATTTTATCCAAGTCATTCATCTCTATAAAGCAGATACTTTAACATCGAATCTTAAGGGAAGAGATCTTAAAATATTTAACACTACCCTTGATTACTCTGTTTTTTTACCAAGACCTTTTATGGTATTGACCATCTCATCTACTCTAAGCAAATAGGCAGCAACATTTGTTTCATTCATCATCTTTAGACTTTCGAATTGCTGTCGATGGGTCTGAAGTTTTGCTTTCTTTACTTTACTATTTCCTTCATATTTTTTTCTTAAATTATCACACATATCCTTAGAATATTTGCAATGCATTACTTTCATAAGTTCAGATTTAGATAGTCCACCTAAGCTTGCATTTTTGGCTTTAGCCTTGTTTTGACTTGCCCTCATTCCTACTTGATCCATTGGGGCTGTTGCAGGTGCCAGGTGGTATATGGCCTTTCTCAACTGATTTCCAAATATTATAGCCTAAAGCATTCAAATAATGTTCCATCCTTAAGCTCCAAAAGGTATAATTTGTCCTATCAAACAATGGAGCCTTATCGGAAGAGAATCCTTCTTGTCTGCCCATGTGTGCTCCTTATATCTACCTTCTAGTTTCTTAGACTAATTTGAAGGAACCAACTCTAATACCAATTGATGAGCACATAGTTATATTGTGGGTGAATTAGTGTAACAACAATATTTTACGTTTCCAAAAACTTAATCAACATTAGCACATATGCAAGATCTAATAATAAGAAACACAATAAGAACACAATTTGATATTCCTTACCGGTTACTGAGAGGGGAGCTGAATCAGTAAATTCAATTTCTACTTCTCTTTTAGGCAATCAGATATTCTTGTTAATATAGAAATCAAAAGAATATTATAACAACCATAAATAGAAATTAAACGCACAGGTCAACACAACATTTATACGTGGAAACCCTCGGTTAGAAGAAAAAAACCACGGTGGGACAGAACCCACAAAACTTCACTACTACAGTAATAAAGTTGCCCTATTAGAGGCTTACAAAGCACTGGTGAGAGTGCTACCCGGTTAAGGGATTTAATAGAAGACCTGTTAGGAGTCGCCTTATCAGAGGATTTAAAACATCAATAAAGATGTTACCCGGTAAAGGGATTTATTCAAAAGAACCTGTTAGGATTCACCTTGATTGAGAGATTTAAATATGCTTCACAACTAAAGCAATGATCTTATGATGACACTATATCTGTTGATTCAGATCATACTTGTTCACCCTTTCCTCTACTTGGCTATTGAATCTTTCTCTCCCTTTCACCTTCTGTGACTGTGTTTCCTCTCAGAAGATTCTGCTCTCCTACTCTCCTTTGCTCTATGCTCTTGATTTTCAACAACACAACTTTCATATCTTTCAACTTGTATTTATAAGAAATTATCTTATTAAAAATCCATCTCATAGTTGCGCCAAGCTGTAAACTGTCCCATAAATCTTGCATGCAAAACTTTGATCAAAAAGCTTGCAAACTGATTCTTAGTTTACCACGAAACGCTCGCTGGAAAAACAAAGCTAACTTCAGTTCCACTGAAAAAGCTAACTCTAGTTTAACTGAAAAATGCTCTGCATAATCCGGTTCGGATTATCATGCACTTAACCTATGTGTAATTTGTATCCGGTCAGTCATCTGTTCCCTGTGTGTTTGCCTAATCTGGTTGGACAAAACCTGGACCAGATGGTACACCTCCACTGTACCGGTCAGCCCACTTCCACTGTACCAGATAGCACACTTCCACCATACCAGTTCAACACACTTCCACTATACCAGTCAACACACTTCAATCGTACTAGATGGTACATCTCCATACGACACTCAATCCTCACATGCGACACTACACCCATACAACCTGGAAGATGAAATGGCCCAGTTTGCAGCGATTATCTATTTTCAGTTCTTTTATAAAATACTATAGAATGCACATGCAATAAATGAACATAATCCAATGATGGGCTGAATCGCCAAGAACTAAATATTTGTATTGTTAGATTATGAAGATATTTCTCAGATTACATCAAATCTGTCTTCAATTGAAGACTTCACAAATTCAGACTTACAAGCAGAATAGGGTTAGGAGTGACTCCCACCGAAACTGTGAATGCCAGAATAGGGAGGATCTTGCACCTCCGAAATGGTGAGCACCACTGATTTCCAATTGGAATTGCAAATACACAAGAAAACAAACTCCACCATGATTTCCTACGATGCCAACCACCTCCTTATTAAGGGCTCCAAGAAGTATTTGGAAGGTTACAATGGGCCGACATGAATTTATTATTTATTAGTTTATTATTTTGGCCCCTTTTGTTTAATAATTAAATTAATTAATTAAATAAGTCCGTATGATATTATTTAAATTTAGGTCCACTTAATTAATTAACCTAATTAAGACACTTTATAAAAATTGGGGACAATGCTGTCCTCTCGGCCCAAAGATTGCTTCCCCTCAAGCAATAAAAAATCGTTCGCCATCTGACAGGCTCCAAGATCCCAAACCATTTGTGGATGCCGGTAGCCATATTTGCTGAAATCTCCATGCCACATCATGACCACATGCGCACCCTCCTTAGACTTTCTCGATCCAATGCTGTGCAAATCTCCAATAAGCTTTTGTTGCTCTACTCTGATATAAACAATGCCTTGCTCACAGTTATCAAGAAAATCATTATGATCCCTTGAACTGTCTTTGTCATCTTCAACAAGTGTTGGTTCCTCATGTTGAGACTCATATGATTCCACCATATTTCTAATTTGTGTTCCGATTGTGTTCTTTGCTTCAACCAATCGTAGGACTTGCTCATTTGAAGCATTATTGGTAGAGTCTGCATCTCCACAAATATGATTGACAAAATGTTGGCTTGGCAAAATTCATGCAAGCATCTTCTTCACCTTTGTGGTTTCCTTGAAGATTTGGACGTTTTCCATTTGAAGCTACAATTGTTGATTCTTGCTTGTCCATATCCTCTTATGGCCGAAGAAAAGTTGCGAACATGCCTTCATCTTCCTTAGGGCATATGGTGTTATCTAGCTCATTGTTTGTAATGACCCCTTCTCCGTGCTAAGCCATTTTGGCGTTTGTTTAGTCTATCTCCCCATCCGGATAGGCTAAAGGCTTTCTTCAGAGGATGCCAGCCAGTCACAGGCTTCAGCGGGCGATTATTTTATTATTTGGGATCCCTTTTCTATAGTTAAGTCACTTTATTTTATAAAGTGAGGTTATAAAAAGTCACTTTGTCTTAAGTCGCTTTATATTAAAAGTAACTTAAAGTGACTTTAAGTGTGCGTACTTTATCCCACATTGCTTAGTTTTATGTGCTTTCCCTCACTTTGAGGTTATGAAAGCGTAAAGTATGCCTTGGGATCAGCACCATGGGATTTTATAAACAAGAAAACAAACAGGTTGCTTATGTGACTGGTTATATTTTCGAGGATGCAAACCCTTTGGAAATCGTGAGAGGTTGGACGTAGCCCCAACACCTCATTAATGGTGAGATCATACATATTTCACGTTTGAGCTCAAACGTATTGGTAAGAAGGAAATATTTCATTTGCAACTTTATTTATAGAGGAAAGTCAGTTATTTGTGGGAGTTCGATTTGAACAAAGTCTGGTATCACAGTGGTAAGAAGAAGATTTTCATGCTCAGCTATTTCCACTGTTAATAAAGAATTTGCTATTGGGGTTTGAACCAAATCAAGTCATTAAACTGCGACAGTAAGGAAAGAAGGTAGATAACGTTTTTTATCAGACTCGACATTGATTTCCATACATGTCTTGGTGCTGGGCATTGTATTCGAACACAATGCCTACATGAGGAGCGCGTGAATGTAAACTACAGGCTCGGTGCATGAATTGTATCGCAGTGCCATACTCACTGCTGGGTGGCGTGTGTATCTTGGTCGTCCGTAAGATTTCTGGCCTTGCTCCATTTCCCATCCTATCAAGTAGTGATTGAGCACATTTGCTGGTGCTGTGAAAAGTATTATCTGCCGAGCCTCCAAGAAATCTCATGGGGCATGTGCTGGGTACTCACGGCAGCGGAGGAGGTGCCTGCATTCACGACGTGTAGTGTAGACGCTTGTGTCAACAAGTAGCCGGAGAACAGTATTCGCGTGTGCTAAGGCGGAGGTGGACAGTTGGACTGTCTCAAAACACACAGGTTGGATATTCTACACAGGGACGGGGATATGTAGTATATTATTGTATGAGCTCGATCCTCAGGGAGAATGCCGCATGCTGGAGCTTGTATATCAGGTTGGACTATTGCGTACCTTTCTCATTTGTATTGACTTAAAGGAAATAAATCTGATATTTTTCTCACATGCTAGAAGTAGTATTATTTGATTGTTAGAATAAACGTTTTTAATAAACAGTATTCAATACGCCCATGCTTAAACCAAAACCATTCATACGATTTCCGTGAGACATTGTAAACAAGTTTTGGAAAACCATTTCAGTCAAGCATTTAGTAATTTTTATTCAGTTTAGGCAAACTATTTTCATACACCTACAGTTTGGTGGTTCTGCATTTATTTTAAAACAAGATAGATTAATACGTTGTTGATTTCTCCTCTCAGATTGTTATTATAGATTCTATTACACTCGGAGGATGGATACCTCATCCTCAGGTCTATGTAGTCCTTGAGAGATATGTCCATTTGCCTTCCACCATCAACCCAATTCTGCTTGAATTGCTTCAATGATTCAGCCAAAGTGGGCGTATGCATTTCCTGTTGCTCAATCCTCGAAAGAAAGGATGGCATCGTCAACCTTGTATTGAACTGTTGTGAAGCTCCCTTTGTCCTTGCTTCTATTAAGTGATTGAGTGTCTCCTCCATTTGTTGGTATCCTCTTGTGAGGGTCTTACCAAGTTCTTGTTAACTCCCTCAACAAGGCGTTTATATGGGCATTTCCCATTCCATCACTTGGTGCCATGATTCTTCTAACAGGCTGGCAAGATCACAAGCTCTGATACCACTGTAATGTACCGATGACGCACCTCAACCTTACGAAACACTTCCACCGTATTAGACGACACACTTCCACCGTACCGGTCAACACACTTCCACCGTACTAGTCATCACACTTCCATCGTACCAGTCATCACACTTCCTCTGTACCATTTAATACAGTTCCATTGTACTAGTTAGCACACTTCCACTGTACTTGTCGGCACACTTCCACTGTATCAGACGCTACACTTCCACCATACCAGACAGTACACCTCCACCGTACGACACTCAATCCTCATATGCAATAGTATACCTGTACGACCTAAAAGATGAAATGGCCTAGTTTGCAGTGATTATCTATTTTCAAATCTTTTATAAAATATTATAGAATGCACATGCAAGAAATGAACATACTCCAATGATGGATTGAATTGCCAAGAACCGAATATTTGTATTGTTAGATTATAAAGATATTTCTTAGATTACATCAAACCTGTCTTCAATTGAAGAATTTACAAATTTGGATTAATAGGCAGAATAGGGTGAGGAGTGACTCCCACCGAAACTGCGAATGCCTGAATAGGGAGGATCTTGCACCTCTGAAATGACGAACAACACTGAATTCCAACTGGAATTGCAAATACACAAGAAAATAAACTCGACCATGATTGCCTATGATGCCAACCACCTCCTTATAAAAGGGCTCCAAGAAGTATCTGGAAGGTTACAATGGGCCGACATGAATTTATTATTTATAATTTTATTATTTTAGCCCATTTTATTTAACAATTAAATTAATTAATTAAATAGGTCCTTATGATATTATTTAAATTATAGGACCACTTAATTAATTAACGTAATTAAGACACTTTATAAAAATTGGGGACATTACAGAGCAATTGTTCTCTTCCATAGTTGGTGTTTACAAAATAAATTGCCAAGAATGAGTTTCCTTCTCAATTCTCTCCTTTATAGACCTTTCCCAAAAATAAAAATATTATTTATTTTCCCTTCTTAAGGGACTTTTTAATTTAACTTTTATATTTTGGGTGCCCATAAATATACTTTTAGCTATAGCTGACCAACTTTATAAAGATAATTAATTAATTGTAAGTTTCTGGAATTTAAGACAACTTAATTCAATCAATTAATTATTTTCTTTTTCATCTCAATTAGGCTATGGGAATTAAAATAGGCTTAGGGACCTTGCTTGGTGTTTATGCCTGCAAAGGGGACATTACATATTATGACTAGGACACCACCTCAAATATGAAACTTGTAGTGACCATAAGTTCATATTACATAGAATTGGGTTTTGTTTTATTATTTAAATTATGTAATTTTTGAAAGGAATGCAATGGTGCTGTTAAGATTTCTTTGATTCGTAGGCTTACAGCTATCTCATCATGTTTTAGCCAACCTTGTAGTTCCAATAGGGATGCACTGTGAGGGCTAGAACTTTGTAAACAAACTTAAATTGTAATGTCCCCTTTCCGGAGCATAATTTAACTATACTAGAAATTAAATATAAGATTAAATAATTAAATAATGAGAGAAAATATATAATTATAAATAAATTATATCGATAAAATAAAATAAATAGTAATACATTATAATATATGATTAATTAAATTATTATTCTAATAATAGAATAATATATTATTAATAATATCATTTTATTAATAAATAAATATAAAATATAATTATAATTGTAAAATATATAATTATAATTACGTTGATGAAATTAATAATAATAATAAAATTTATAAATAATAAATAATCATTGATATAATAATATATAATATATTGATATGATAATAATTAATCTAATAACATAATATATTATTAATATAACATTTCATTATCAATGTGATATACTATTAACTAAGAAATATATTCAAAATACAAATTCAAATATAATGAAAAGAAGCGTCGGGATGGGACGCATCCATTCAAAACATGTATAGAGAAAGTCTTCCGCAAATTGGGAAAGGGGGGAGGACAGGATGGATACACAAGCACAACGATCTGCACAAAGACCATCAAACATGAGATTATAACAGACACACAGCCAGCCGACGCACTACTATCTTCATATAAAAAATGATAATGTGAATAAGCAGTAGCAATTCGAATAACAATAACGTATGGAGAGAATGCAAATATCCAGACATAGCGTCACCAAACAGGGGGATAGAACACAACACCCAGGGAGCATTAAAGAGTGGGACATCCATCCATCGAACAGTGCAATCCACCGTCAATCAAGGAATGTACATGGGGAGTTAGATAAAACCTATGGAAATACCTCTCTAATACGCACTGCTCAACCAATGTCATTATACGAATGCGAATAGAGGGAGACATACATTGATTCAACAAAGGAATATGATCACAATCTTGAATAAGTACTCATATGTCAAAGGATATATTTGGCGATTATGTATAACAGAGAAAGCAATATCATTATTACGGCAAAGACAACTAAGAATCGAGGAAGTTGCAGTGACGGATAAAAGATAACAGGAAACAATCAACCGGGTTGTCTTAATAATTATCAAATGGAGGCTTGCGTAACTACCACTTAGCACAAGGAATATGTCACAGAACAATGCTGAACCGTTTCATTATGATGATCATGAGATTAATATATGAAGAGACTTTGAGTAGAGGCCAACATCCTTGAATAGGATGGACCTTACTCCATGAAGCTGTTATCATACAAACAACATTTTGGTTGAAGAAGATAGGGAGAGTATTGCGTGCTATGCAGAAACATTAGAATTAGAGAAGATACAAGGAAAAGAAGGAGCGAAAGCATGAATAGTATATTAGATACATATTGAACGATATATACAACACATGAATAAAATATACATGCAGATATATAAGAACAGATACAGTGTGTAACAGAAGATTTTGAAGGAAGACAGTGAGAGATTTATAAAATTCTTCTAAAGGAAGATTATGCATAACCACAATTAGACTTATGAGAAAAGAGAATTCAAATAATTATTCCAATATTCCAAGCCAACCCACAAGGGACATTACATAAATTGAGTGGTTTTTTTTGAGTTTAGATTATTTTATTTATAGCAATTGTTTAGTACTATCAGATTCTTATGATCTATTGTTTTTGTGGTGGAGAGTCCATAGAGGGAAAACTTGCAGAGTACTTGGCAAGTTTTTAAAACTCGTGAGTTTTTTGCTTTGCCCACTAAAATCATGCCTAAAAAATTTGCTGAGTTTTTGGGAAAACCTTGCGCAGGGATTTTGTGGTTAGAACAACCTTCATAAAAGAAAAGTCCCAGACGCTTCCAAAAGTAATCTAAAATTCTGGCCCACTTGGGAACGAAATGTTCCCTCACACCCCTTCTGTCGTTGTTATAAGAAATTTGATTGCAATGGGGGGGGTTAGGGAGTAGAGGCCAAATTGAGAACTTAGACAACTAATTTTGTCACTATCATAATATCATGCTATTAGTATCCAAGATTCAAATGTGATTATTAGAAATTTAGAACCTCTCCCAAAGTTTTAAGTAGACCAGGGAAGAGGAAGATGTAATATGCAATTTATGAATTATGCCGAATCATGATGTTCAAAGGCAATGATTATAAATTCATTATAGTTGTCAACTAACTATTATGTTAGGATTCCGTAGGAGGATGCAATTTTGTACTCAATTTGCGTTCAAATCAATCAAATTTAATAAAAAACACTTTTGTACTCATTGAATACATCTTGTCATTGAATTTTTTAAAACAAATGTGTTTCTTATGAAATTTAAGCATTTTTAAAAGTTGTCGAGTCACATTTTTTGGGCTTGTTGAGTCCAAGTTTTCCAACTATGGTGGAGACACCAATGTGGGATCCAACTTTGTGGTTTCTTGAAAAAATATTCTTCAACTGCTTGGTCAACACTTGTTCACTGCAATCACTATGTAAGGTGATTCTAGGAAGATACTATCCTAATTTATCACAGCTGAGATATCATGTTTGGTCCTTATATATCATGAAAAATGAGAACATTCTGAACACAACCAAGCATAAACAATCTTATAATGGTCACAAGATAAATCTTTTCTCTTCACTTTAAAGGGAGTCTCTTGTGATGCATAAAGTAGGTTAAGAAATAGCAGAGGAAGGGCTGGAAACTTTGGAGAGTTAAGATAGTTGAACTTTGAAGACCAAAGCAGGTTAGTGAAGCCGAGTTTGTGTGATTTACTAGATCTAGATTAGCATTTTAAATCCATGGAGTGTTTCTAGCTTTCTAGCATTAAATAGGCAGGAATTTCTATGCGCAAAACAACTTCGATTCACTTATGTGGATCCTGAGTCAACTTTATGGTCGATAGTTTTTTCATTTGGCCCTCAACCATGCCATCATATTGATTCACTATTAACTTTTTTGGTTCAGTGCAAATCATAACTTGCATTACATTGGTTGTAATGCTCAAGGGAATGCATCCTCAATTTTATATTACCTTTCTTCTAAGAAGCCATATTCGATTGCTTTAATTTCTGTTAAAATTCCCTTTTACTTGCCATCAGCTTCTTCCATTCTGACATATACGATTGCAAATGCATTAGCTCAGCCAACATGTCACGGGGCTTGAACCAGAATATAATCATGGCAACTGCCCAGCCTTATTGCTAAACTTTGGTATGCTTGACATCATTTATGCTATTTACTCTCATACTTGTAATTATCAGCTAGTGAAAGTAGTTTGTTGCTTTCAAATATGAAGCAGATTGTCTGTCAAATTTATCATTCATACTAGGTGGTTACCAGTCATGAAAAGAGAGGATTGAAAAAGGAAAACTGAAAAGTGTCTCTGTGATTGCTGGCTTCAAAATGTACTGTTTTTAAAACTTGCTAAATGACATTCTTGTAATGCTTTTTCTTCTAGTGTATTATAGATCTATTTTAAAATTAATTTTCTTTAATTCTTGCTGGCGTGCTTCTTCCCAATTCTTGATCTCCGTTAGAGTTGTGTCTTTAAGAGTTGGAATATATCATTTCCTCTTGTACTTTTTTTTGGCAGCTGGAGAGAGCATATGACAAGATAATGATGGCTCAACTTTCAAATCGTAAACAAGGCCTAACTTTTGGTTCTGTTAAGGTATGTTTTTTGTTTTTATGGTCTAATGCCTCCTTTTTCATAAACAATGAAAACATTTTATATTCATTTAATGGCATTGATTAATATATATGGATAGTATTCTGATATGGAGAAGCATTTGAGTTGGATGTTGAATTGTATGTGTATGCAATTCTTTTGTAACAAGCAAAACTATTGCATTTGTTGACAAGCTTATTTTATGTAAGAAATTCAAGAATGGACCTTCCCAATTTTTTCATCTTTGTTTTTGAACAATTAATGAGCCATTGCTTTCCTTGATGGATACTCATTAAATAATTGTAAACATTGTACTGGTTGCTCCTCCTTGCGTAGTCATATTTGGTGAACATTTTTAAAAAATATTAACAACTAAAGCCTGGTACTCAATTGCTGCTCTAACTCAGTTATCAATTATTTAGTATGTGGTTTTTGGTGTTCTTCTAAAAAATGAAGTGGGTGTATTAGATGTAATGATCAGCGTTATGAGACTGTTGAAATAGTTGGCTAGTCCTCCAAGTCTGTGTCTGGTCAGGCCCAAATGAGCCCTGCTGAGTCTGAGTCTGGTAACATTGATCCTTACAGAAATTTTGTAGATATATTTAGTTGATATACTTTTGAAGAACCAACTAATCTGTGCTGAGTCCAAGTCCAGGTCTAAATTTGGCACGCCAAGACTGTACTGATTCCACATCCGGTAATATTGGTAATAATAAATTTTATTTATAATTTTGCCAGGATTGTTCCTCATAAGGTGCTTCTTCCTCTTTCAGTATGTTCCAACTTCAATTCAATCTTTTTGCTTGGTAAAGCATAGCCTTTTCATATGTTATATGCAACCTCTTGAAAATTTTTGCTTGCGCACATAATTAAAGAATGGTTGTGTTAAGGAAATTATGATCTTTGGAATATATTTTCTGCTGTAATTTATAATGTCTGATGTGTATATATAATAACTGAATATATATATAATGCACTGTGATTGTAATGTGATTGCAGATTGAAGAAACTATGCCGTGGTGATTGATTGTTCTTTCAACCTGCAATCATCACATATAAATATGTTTTGTAACAGTTAGACGTGCCCTTTCATAATGAACAGTCACGACTCCTTACAGTCACGACTCCTTGCAGTCGCTGATGCATTAGCATAAGCGACTGTTGACAACAGTCGCTTATGCTAATGCATAAGTGACTGCGATTACCTGAGTCATTAAGTAAACATATCAACTCATTAGTCGATGCTTTGCACATTAATCTGAACATCGAACATGGTTCGATTTATTCAATGTGATATTAACATATATATTATTATGTTATTATCATTATTATAATTCATCAATAATGATAATAAGATAATAATATAATCATATCTATTCTTTATAATCATTGTATAAATAATATATATATATATATATATATATATATATGATACGAATGAAGCTATAACTTAACACTCCCTCTTAGCAAGTGAGTATTAAACATCAAAAGTCTATCATGACATCCGCACTTCGGGACACACAAATTAATGTAGTCTTGTCATAAAATTAGACTTGAATATCATGATCTCCGCACAGTCGGGACACACAATTAAGTAGTCTATCATGATATGGTTTCGTTATTACACATCCAGTAATAACAAGAGTCAAGATCTCCGCACATTCGGGACACACAATTAAGTAGTCTATCTTGACACTTTGGTTAACCATTTACAAGATCGTCACCTTGAAATGTTAACCCACACACAAATGATCATTTTACACAATATTGCAATACACATATTTTTACATTTATTCACGAATAAAAAACTTATAAATAAGAGGAATTCAGATCATACATCACAACTTGATCATACCGAGTTTGTTCCTGAAGTATTCTATTTTCAGCTTTGCAAGTGGCTTAGTGAAAATATCAGCACTCTGTTCTTCAGTACTAATGTACTTTAGCTTTATGATATTCTTCCTTTTTGCTACTCTGTTTTGTTGAGGATTATACGGCACAGTATACTCCCTCTTAATCCCAACAGAATTACAGAATTCTTTAAGTATGTTAGATTTGTATTCACCTCCATTATCTGATCTTAATACTTTTATTCTCTTGTCTGTTTGATTTTCTACTAGTGCTTTGAATTCTCTGAATTTAGATAGTACCTCACTTGATTCTTTAACCTTAAGAAAGTATATCCAGGTTTTCCGAGAATAGTCATCAACAAAGATAATATGGTATAGTGATCCTGTTAAGGAAGGTGTTGACATGGGTCCACACAAGTCAGTATGGATCATTTCTAGGATTACTTTAGATTTGTGCTCACTTGTAGAAAAGGATCCTCTTATATTCTTCCCTAGTGCACAACCTTTACAAATACCAGAATGATCAGCTTTTAAGTGTGGAAGACCTGTAGTGATTTTGTTTATCATAGGTAGGGCATTATATCTTAGATGTCCCAACCTCTTATGCCATAATTCACTGTGGTTTGTAATTTCATGAGTTAGTGTAGCTTTCTGGTCATTACATAGTTTGTATAGACTACCATCTCTTGTCCCTATAATTGTGGCATTTTTTATATTTGAATTTTTAGGCCATAGTAGAACTTTGTCTTCATTAAAGGTGACACGAAACCCTTGATCTGCTAGTCCTGATATAGAAACTAAGTTTCTTTTGATTCCAGGTACAAATAGAACATCTTTAAGTTGTAAGGATACTCCATTCTTTATCTTGATAGTACAGGTCCCTATTCCTTTTACTGGATAGGTGGAGTTATCCCCAATAGTTACTTCTTCGGTTGAATAATTTTCAAGTGCTTCAAACTGATTTTTGAATCCAGTTATATGTCTTGATGCACCACTATCAATTATCCAAGTTCTATTATTGGAATTTAGTTCACTTGAGAGAGCTGTAAAGAAAAGTGGAATTTCTTTTGCTTCAGCTATGGTGGCTTGAGTCTTTTGCCTTTCAGGACAATGTCGATGAGTGTGCCCATATTTATCACATTTGTAACATTGGATTTTAGAAAAATCTCTTTTGAATCCCCTCTTTCTTTTGAAAGACTTTCTCTTTTTGTTGTAGGACTTTGTGTTGAGTGCTTGTGTTTCTCCCTCTTTCTTTAGACCTATTCCTCTGGTAATCAGTCTTGATTCTTCTTGAGTATAGTCGTTCTTAAGTTGATCAAATTTTGGTAGAGGTGGACGTGTGCTTATGCATTGAATGAAATTCTCCCAGGATGTTGGTAATCCCCTTAGTGCTATTAGAGATAATTCCATGTCTTCTACATTGTTTCTAATAGAGAATAGTTGATCTCGAATTTTAGCAATTCTAAGGAAGTAAGATGTAATTGTTTCCCCTTTATTCATCTTAATTGACAACAATTGTTCCTTCAAGGTTAATATTCGACTTGTATTGTTTATCTCATATGTTTCTTGAATTTTCTTGAAAACCTCATATGTTGTTGTTAATCTTGCTATGCTTGGAAGTATAGAGTCTTTGACTGAATCAACAATTAACTTCTTGGCTTTATTGTTCCTCCTTTTCCAAGTTGTTTTCTTTGCTTCGTCTATAGGTATGTCTTTTTCTTCTTCTATGAAGGATTCTAATTCTAATTCTTGCAATAGTGTGGTAATCCTAATTTTCCATGATAGAAAATTGGATGCTCCTTCCAATCTGTCTTCCATCCTAATTCCGGTAGTCATTTTTTTAAAATGATTTGTGAGTGAATCTTTTCTTTTAAGTAATATCTTTCTTCTTCAATCAAATAATAGTTCAGAATTATATTCACTTTAACAAGGCTCTGATACCATGTTAAGGAAATTATAATCTTTGGAATATATTTTCTGCTGTAATTTATAATGTCTGATGTGTATATATAATAACTGAATATATATATAATGCACTGTGATTGTAATGTGATTGCAGATTGAAGAAACTATGCTGTGGTGATTGATTGTTCTTTCAACCTGCAATCATCACATATAAATATGTTTCGTAACAGTTAGACGTGCCCTTTCATAATGAACAGTCACGACTCCTTGCAGTCACGACTCCTTGCAGTTGCTGATGCATTAGCATAAGCGACTGTTGACAACAGTCGCTTATGCTAATGCATAAGTGACTGCGATTACCTGAGTCATTAAGTAAACATATCGACTCATTAGTCGATGCTTTGCACATTAATCTGAACATCGAACATGGTTCGATTTATTCAATGTGATATTAACATATATATTATTATGTTATTATCATTATTATAATTCATCAATAATGATAATAAGATAATAATATAATCATATCTATTCTTTATAATCATTGTATAAATAATATATATATATATATATATATATATATATATATATATATATATATATATATGATACGAATGAAGCTATAACTTAACAGGTTGAGGACAAAAAGAACTAAAAGCTATAGGTTCATACACTACATCAGCTTTTGGGCAGTTCTCAGGCTCATTTACTTAAAAAAACTCATCATGGTTTGTTTTCATTATTTGAAACCTAGTGCTGAAGCTATCCCACTAATAAAACTTCACTTAGAACACATAAGAATATTCAAATCAACTGCTGACTAATTTGAGAAATTCATTTTCCAAAAATTCTGCCATTTAAGAGCATGCTATTATACTTATAGTGATGTATAATTACATGTAGTACACTGCACACCTGATATTTTTTCCTTTCATTGGCAGTATAAAACAATTGATAAATGATCTCAGATGTGCCATCTGTAACTAATGTATTGATTGTATGTCTGAAGATGATGCAATGAAGAATCATCCAAAGGAGTCTGAAGAGAATCGAAACAAGTATAGAATAACGAGATCCATGCAACTTTATTGTCTTACTATTTACTGGTTCCAGTAAGTCGGCATGGAAAATTATTTTTGGGGTTGGCTAATTTTGGTTATGTTAAAAAACGTATGAAATCATAAATATAATTTTATATCAATATTTGAATCTTAAGGAATAGCTGAGTTCAGATAACACAAAATATATACAACAAATCAAACAACCCTAAAATTTTACTAAGATTGTATTTAACTCAATATTAAAAGCTGAAACCCCTTTTCTGTGGACCCACTGAGAGCTCTGTTTCATGTTGCTCTTGGCTGGTTGTGTCTGGGATAAAATCTACCAAACTGTGAAAACAGAAGTGACGAAACCCATGATACAAATGTTGTGGACATTACAAAAGTTGCTATAAAGTAAAGTGTATGTTGTTTTTAATAACCTGAAGCCAGTAATTATTACTTTTCACAGAGAAATACAGCAGGCCATACTCCAAGACTTCCCATAAAAAGACAAGCTATAAAAGCCCCCAACAACTGTACAAATCCCCAAAATTAAAAGACAAGAAAACAATAAACTATAAAGTAAAAGAGCAGCACCAACCAAACATTATCATTTCAATGCATATACCTATCCACTATCATGGCCTTAAAATACTAGATGCAAGAGCAGATAGATTTTAATGTATTGCTATCTCTTTACAATGAGCCACACGCTCATATATACAACACTAAATATTTACAAAATAGCAAGTATCCAAAAAAGGACTGCTATAAAACGGGAAGCTAACATTGAGCATTAAAGGAAACATTAAAAACATTCTAATACCCTCCCATAATGCTCAATTTATCAACAACACCAATAGATTCCCTGAATTTTACAAATTTATCAGAACTGAGAGATTTGGTGAAAATATCTGCAGGCTGCTCCAATGTAGGAACATACAGCAACTGGATGGATTTGTCTTCAACCAACTGATGAATGTAATGACAATGAGTTTCGACATGCTTGGTTCTTTCATGGAAGACCGGATTCTTCACCAGTTTGAGCATGCCCTGATTGTCACAGAATAGGGGAGTTGGTCCTGTCTGAGGAACATGCATATCCGCAAGCATCCGCCGAAGCCAAACTGCCTCACATGCTGCCTTAACTGCTCCCCGATACTCTGCTTCAATCGAAGACAGAGCCACCGCTTGCTGCTTCTTACTAGTCCATGTGACAACACCAGATCCCAAATTAAACACATATCCAGCGGTAGACTTACGATCATCAACAGAACCAGCCCAATCAGAATCTGTGTAGCCACATAGTGTAGGGTCAGAACTCCGAGTGTACAGAAGGCCATAATCAGAAGTACCGCTTACATAACACAGGACACACTTTGCTGCTGTCCAATGATCAGCCTTGGGGGCTGTCATAAAGCGGGATATGTAGCTTACTGCAAAACTAATGTCAGGTTTGGTGATAGTAAGATAAATGAGACCGCCCACTAGTTGTCTAAACAAAGATTCATCCACAATAGGTGAAGTGGACTGAGCGGATAATTTGAGCTTGGGTTCCATAGGGGTAGAGGCAGGTTTGCAATCTTGCATTCTGAACTTGTCCACAAGATTTCTGGCATATTTGGACTGAGAAAGAAAGATACTATGCTCAGTCTGCCAAACCTCAATTCTGAGGCAATAGTGCAAGAGTCCCAAATCTGTCATATCAAAGGTTCGACACAAATCCTGTTTGATTTCAGTGATCAAATGTTCTGAATTGCCAGTAATGATTAGATCATCCACATAGACAACTATAAACAATATATCATTACCTACATGTTTGATATACAAATTTGAATCCAATGGACTCCGTTGAAAACCCTGATCGGTTAAGTATCTATCAATCTTCATGTACCAAGCCCGAGGGGCTTGTTTTAGAACATAGAGAGCTTTGACAAGTTTACAGACTTTGTGTTCTTGACCAACAACCTTAAATCTAGGGGGTTGCGTCATGTAGACTGTAATGTCCCCTAAATAAATCTTTAGGATTTTGGGACTGTTTACTTATAACTTCAATTGCAAAAGACTTCTTTCTATCAAAACCTTTGCAAATGTAAGGTTAATTCCTTACACTACGCAAGAATTAGATTGATGATCAAACTTGTATAATGATAATGATTCTTGTGTTCAAATTGTATAAGTCTTACTTGTGGAACAGATATGTCTATAGAGCGTAACTGCAATGAATCACTGATATATAGAATAGATCTGGATCTGGATGCAATATAATTAGATGTACAAGGTTGTGATTAATCCTTCTTATATGAATCTTATACTATGCAAAAATGGGAGGATTATATTGATATGAATATATCGATCATCATCCAATATATACTTAATGTATATGAAAATAATATCCTCTGATTTATGAAGTTATCTGATTCTTAACTTTGTGAATGGTGACCAGCTAACGTCCTTCCCTATTCATTTGTCTCTGTCTGCGTATATTGTCTTTATCTCTACGTAGATGGTCTTCGTATACTGTCTTCGTTGATTGATTGGATGACTGTTGTATTAGTACTTGCACGTAAATATATAAAATAGCAACCCGAAATGTTCTAGGAGCGATATCCACAAAGGGACTGGTTTATAAAATCGATACTCTGTTTCTTGATTCATATGTGAGTTCACTTATATGTTGCTATCTCCACCCTGTTTGTATATGGCCATCGTAGGAGCGGATATTATGTTGACTGTGTATCTCTTTCGATGACTATCTATCTTCTCTATGTTCTGCAAAGATTACATATATATTTAATTTAATCTCAGTGTATTATTTATTCTCCCGTCTGATATTATCGGTTACCAATTTGCGATAACATGCAGTCCTGCAGTTTCAACGGTTATGTGATCTCTTTGATCACGTCTTAGAAAAAGTCTTCGTATCTATTCCTTCTAACTCCCTTATATCTCCTTCGTCTGTCCATTGCTCCGTTCCTTTCTTTATTCATGAATTTATTCAATAATATATATGCGGTGAGGGGTCATGATCCTTAGTCGTGACTTTAGACACGTATTGTATCGTTTCCGACTGATTGCTTTAGTTTATTCGAATGGCAATAGTATATATTGCGATTTAGTATATATTGTTTTATTCGAATTAAGTATAATCGTAATTTTAGTTTCATTTGATAATAAATTCGTTTATTTAAAATATAATTAATATTATTTATTATTTAAATAAGTAAGTTTATTTATTAAAAATATAATTAATTAATTTATTATTTATTATTAAATCTTATTTAATTATTTATTTGATACATAATTGTATATCAAATAAATATAATAAATAATATTTATATTTATGAATTATAATATTATTATTTTAAATTATATTATTTATTTATCCATCTATTTTAATGTTATTATTTAATCAAACTTTATTATTTATTTCTCTTAGTTATTATTAATTGTCCGAAAAAGGGGACATTACATAGACCTCTTCCTGCAAGTCACCATTCATAAAGGCACTCTTAACGTCCATTTGATGAACTTTCCAACCAAATTGAGCTGCTAAGGCAAGGACAAGTCGTACGGTACTCATTTTGGCTGTAGGAGCAAAGGTCTCCTCATAGTCAGTGCCTTCTTTCTGTGAGAACCCACGAGCAACAAGACGAGCTTT
Source organism: Chamaecyparis obtusa (assembly GCA_027943335.1). NCBI lineage: Eukaryota > Viridiplantae > Streptophyta > Pinopsida > Cupressales > Cupressaceae > Chamaecyparis > Chamaecyparis obtusa. Next base: position 96,839 of record BSBK01006996.1, read on the forward strand.
ATACTTGTCTAAAGTTCCATCAGCTTTGTATTTCACCTTGTATACCCATTTACAACTAATGGGCTTCTTCCCTGAAGGAAGATCAGAAAGGGCCCAAGTGTGATTTTTCTGAAGACTTTGGAACTCTGCTTCTATAGCCTATTCCCACTCAGGGATACCGTTAGCCTTAGAATAAGTCTGGGGCTCATAAACACTATGAATGTTAGCCATAAGAGCAAAATTAATTGTAGGCTGCTGTTTGCTCTTATTTCTGGAAGCTCTACCCTCAATGAGCTCATCATCCCTGAGATCACTAATAGTTTTAACCCACCATTTAGGCCGGAGAGAGGAGGAGCAAAGGGAGCAGGAAGAGGATTATGTTTCGGAGCCTCAATAGGATCAGCAATCGGAGCCTCATGGCAGGCATCATCTGTATCATAACCATTATTTGCATCATCCCTCCCATTAGATGAAGCGAGGGGAACACTGTGAGGCTGATCCTCAGAACACTGCTCAGGAGAAGAAAGAAAAGGTCCTCGAGTTTCATCAAATACAACATCACGACAGAAGATAAGACGATCAGTGTCAACATCTATTAGTCTGTAGGTCTTATGATTGTCACTGTATCCTGTCATCATGAGTCTCTAACTCTTGGAATCCAACTTTGAGCGCTTAGTGTCAGGAATCCAGACATAAGAAAGAGAGCCAAAAATCTTCAGGTGACTGATCCTGGGCTTACGACCAGACCAAACCTCTTCTAGAGTCTGTCCTTTAACAGCCTGAGTAGGAGAACGATTGAGGAGGTAGACAACAGTAAACACTGCTTCTGCCCAATACTTATTAGGAACAACAAGCCATCTCAACAATCGTACGATTGCGACACTCAACAACACTATTTTGCTGAGGAGTGTGAGGTGTAGTGAATTGGCGTTTGATGCCATGGGTAGCACAAAAGTCGGAGAAAGCAGTGGAACAAAATTCTCCACTGTTATCTGTTCTAAGAGAAATGATACTATGGCCGGACTCTTTTTCAACCAAAGATTTAACTTTTGAAAAGTACTAAATACATCTGATTTTTGTCTAAGAAAGTAAACCCACATCTTTCTACTGAAATCATCAACAATGAGCAGAAAGTATTTGCAACCAGTAATGGAAGACGTATTCATAGGGCCACAAATGTAATGAAGTACCTTAGATGCACGCCAAGAATCTCCATCATTGAACGGAGTCCGATGTTGTTTGCCAGCTTGACAAGCGCCGCATACTCCAAGATGTTGTGTCTGAATATCAGGTAGGCCAGAAACAAGTACCTCCCGGGACAGCTGAGACAGGTACTGGATATTAAGATGTCCATATCGCTGATGCCACAAAGTGCTGAGAGATGAAGTACGAGCTGCCATAGCTATCTCAGGAGAATCACTGGTGTCAGTAAGCCGATATAGGCCATGATCTTCTAGACCACATCCAACTGAGGGGAATTCCTCATGATCTGACTCACAAAAAGCAGATTGTGTGCCATACCAGGGACATAGCACACATTGAGGAAGATGAGCTTCTTGCCACCAGACTGTATCTGAACATTTCCACGGCCAACAATTTTGTATTCCTCACCTCCGCCAAACACAACTGAGTCACTGTATGGAGAGAAATCTGTAAACCAGTCACGCCGATGAGAAAAATGACGCGAAGCACCATAATTGATATACCAAGCAGAAGACCTAGCTAGATCTGAGGGGCTTTTAGCCATAAAAGCGTAAAAAACAGACTCCTTCTGCTCAGATTGTTCAACAACATTCACTTGCTGAGGGGACCCGCCTTGTTTCCTTTGTTCATAAGCGATTCTCTGACGACAATCTTTCTTCATATGGCCATACTTGCAACAGTAGTGACACTGCACATTCTTTTGCTGAGGATTGCCTGGAGGTTGATGGAAACCTCAATGTGGTGAGGACTGAGATGGTTGAAATTTAGCTGCAAAGGCTTGTTCTGAAGGAGACGAGGAAGCACGACTACCAAACTGCTGCTTCCAGCGATCCTGTTGTAGGAGTTTGGTGCATAGTTATAGGAATTTCAGATCAACATCGGTCAAAGTAATGTTGAGAGTTTCTATGAAGTTCTCATAAGATGATGGTAGACTTTTCAGAGTAATAATTACCATATCTTCCTCCATCTTCCCATCGATAACATCAAGCTAATCGCGAATGTCCTTAATCTTCGTGAGATGTTCCTGTAAGGACATATGTTCATCCATCATAATGGAGAACAACTGGTTCTTTAGAAAGAATGCGCGACTCTTATCGGATGTCTCATGCAACTCCTTCAAATATTTCCAGATGTCTGCAGCAGACTTGCCAGAGGGAATTTGAGGCAACTGATCATCTGTGACAAAGAGCTTGAGAAGCATAACAACTTCTCGATTCCGATCATCGAACTTATCCTGATTTGCTTGGACGGAGGTCGGACGAGATTTTGTGCCTAGAACAAGCGCATCTAGATGACGGTACTCGAAGATGGTCAACATTCGCTGCTTCTAGATGTTATAATTGCTGCCATTAAACCGTTGACTGTTTTCCAACATCAAGTTGGTCAAAGATGCCATCAAGTACAAACTTCAAGGATGAAAATTAACAGGCACGGATTTCAAGGTAAATTTTTGGCTGACCGAGAAAAATTCGAGAAGTACCTAGAAAAGATGACAAAAAACTTAGAAGAAATTTGAAGTCGAATTTCAAATCCCTTGGCTCAAAAATTGAGACACGGAAAACGGGGGTACCTAAAAAAATCCGACAAAGACCCAAATAAGATCTCGAAAAACCCACCACAAATCTAAAATCAGAAAAATTTTCCGAGTTTAAAAATTAGAGTTTTCAAAGGAAACCCTAATCGGCAGCCATGGAAGAGCAGAAAAAAACAAGATATTTGTAGGTTGAAGCAATGGCGATGCAGACAGAATCACGTGTCGAAATGAAGACTAGAAATCTCGTGCAGAAACGAAGATCCCTTTGTCGCGCAAGGCAAAGACAAACAGAGAATCCCGTCGCCAAAAATATTCGCAGGGATGTGAAAAACCCTTCGTCGCACGGGAAGAAAGTAGAAGGTCGCGTGAAAATTCCGTCGCCAAAGAAGACAAAGTTGCGTGCAGATACCAGAAGATTTCGCGGGGGTATGAAAACAGGAGAAAGCCCTAGTAATCTCGACCCAAACAATTTTGCAAACAGAGGCAGACGCACGATTTCGATGCCAGGAAGTTTCTTGATGGCAGAAAAAACTTTGAAAAAATTTGCTACAGATAATTTCGTTCCACGAAATTATGCAAATTTTTTTATTAAAAAAAATTAACCCGCTCTGATACCATAAAATACTAGATGCAAGAGCAGATAGATTTTAATGTATTGCTATCTCTTTACAATGAGCAACACACTCATATATACAATGCTAAATATTTACAAAATAGCAAGTATCCAAAAAAGGATTGCTATAAAACGGGAAGCTAACATTGAGCATTAAAGGAAACATTAAAAACATTCTAATAGCCTTCCTACCAGATTCTTCTTGGCTTTCTAATTGTAATAGTGCAGTTTATATGAGTTCCTTACAATAAACATGTTTTTATCTATTCTTCCTGTGAAATGTGATAGCAAAAAATTATAGTGTGAAGAAAAGGCAAAGAAGGGGGTGTGTTTTGCAGGGGGTTCACTGTTGGTGCAGGATTTGGATCCCCTGATTTGTCTGGATAGGTCCATGGACATATGTAATGTCCTCGCTTCCGATGTTGGATTTTGCTTGATCCTTGATGAATAAACCTGCATGTGTTAGTAGATTCCATACAAATATACATATATGTATAAACATAAATGAAAGTAAACATATCTAATTCCCATGCTAGTTCTAAACACATCGATTCGAGCAGGTGCACTTGCGGCTGGGGCAAATATAGCTAGAGGCAAACCCCTATAGATCTATATGGCCCCGGTATTCGTGTTTATGGCGATCCCCTATCCATATATGGGGCACCTAGATATATATGGCAACAACCTATCTATGTCTGGCTAGGATACCGATGCGTCCTTAGACCACCCGGATGCGGAAGCGGATGCGAGCGGAGGCTGATCCGGGTGCGGATACCCTGTGGGTGCCACCCGAAAGCCACCACAGGCACCTGGATGTGGGTGGATGCCCGTCCGTAGACCGCCTGGATGCAGAAGCGGATGCGAGCGAAGGTTGATCTGGGTGTGGATACCCTATGGGTGCCACCCGGAAGCCACCACAGGCGCCCGGATGTGGGTGGATGCCTGCGACAGGCATCCACCCGCAACCGGGCTCTTGTGGTGGCTTCCGGGTGGCACCCACAGGGCATCCGGACGCATCCGCACGAGCCTCCCCAAAAAAAACATTTTTTAATGCGTTTTTCACTTAAAAATTTATTAAGACATGTGCAAATAACATGTTTTTAACTTCTTTTTTTTTCCCTAAACCCTAAAACGGCCCTAAAAGAGGCCATTCGACCATTCTTCATCCCATTTTGTTTGCAGGCTGGATATTTTCTCATTTGCTCTCCATTTTTGGGATTTTGAAGGCAAGCTGGTTATTTTCGAAGAGGAACGTTCGTAGACCAAGGGATAGCTTCCACAAAGGATTTTTAAGCATTCTAGGTAAGCATTTGATCCCATTCTCAAGTTGTTTAATGAATTTCTTTGAGATTTTGATGATTTTTAAAGTTTTTCAAGTTTGGGAAGAAATTTTTTGAAGTTTTTTTCAATTTTTTTGTTTAAAAGAAATAAACAAACAAGTTTAGCTATCTATTTGTATCATTGTTTTGCACTTGTGTGCTTGATGTTCATAGTTTTTTTTCTAAATTAAATTTATTTATTTTCTTATTATAGCAAGAAACTAGACTGTATTGTGCAAGAATGGCCACCACTGATAGTCAAAGTTCAGTGGGAGGGCAAGGAACCAATAATTTTAATATTGATGTTGGATCTCCTTTATGGAGACATACGACAAGAGTATCACAGGTTTCAGGAGGTGGCTCATATCTTTGGAAGTGTAATTATTGTCAAAGTAACAAAGGAAAAGCATTCAATAGCTCATATTCTCGGGTTAAACTTCATTTTATGGGCCCTGCTGGTAAAGGATTTGCAATGTGCAAAGGCACAAGTGGGAAGGGGATGTTTGATGCACAAATAGCTTGATTTGTAAAAGAACAAGAAGCTATTGATAATTTGGTTAAAAGATCAAAAAAAAGTTTTTATCAACCTCCATTAGCAAAGAACAAAATGCAATTACCCACTGAACCAGTTGTATCCTCCAAACATCCGTTCTTGCAAGTACCTGTACCAGGAGAGGAAGAGGAAGAAGTAGAGGTTACCACCCGCAAAAGAGGCTCTTTGGACACTGCATTTAAAATGGAGGCAAGAGAGCTTGCTGATGAAGCCATTGCACGTTGCCTCTATGCCAATGGTCTTCCTTTCAACTTGGTAAGATCACCATATTGGAAGGAAATGGTGCAAGCCATACTTAAAGCTCCAGCTGATTATGTAAGTCCCGGGTATGAAAAGGTGTGTACCACTCTATTGCAAAAAGAGAGGACTTGTATAGAGAGAGCTCTCCAACCAATTAAAAATGCTTGGAAAACTTTGGGTATAACTATTGTGTCTGATGGATGGAAAGATACAAAAAATCGACCATTGATTAATGTGATTGCAATGTCCCCCAAAGGGGCAATATTTTTGAGAGCTGTTGATTGTGAAGGGTAGGTGAAGGATTCACAATTCATTTATAGAATTCTCATTGAAGCCATAGAGATGGTGGGTAGTGAGAATGTGGTCTAGGTGGTTATAGACAATGCGAGAAATTATAGGGGTGCAGGTGCTTTGATTGAGGGTCGGTATGACCATATCTTTTGGACACCATGCACTGTACACTCCCTAAACTTGATTATGCAACAAATTGGCACTCAAATAGATTGGGTGAAGCAAATTTACCAAGAGGGGTAGGGGATACAAATGTTTGTGACAAACCACCACATGTCGCAATCCATATTTAGATCATTCTCCAAATTGGAGCTGTTGAAGGTAAATTGTAATTAGTAAATTAAAAATTTCATTTATTTATTTATTTTTAATAAATTTTATGTTCATGTTTAATTATCAAATTGTATATAACTTTGTCTTTGCTTAATATAATAATATTTATTGACATATTGTTAACCTGCTTAGGTTGTTGAGACCCGTTTTGCGTCTCATATTGTTGTTATGAGACGACTTGTCAAAGTGCAAGTGGCATTAAACCAAATGGTTATTTCTAACCAGTGGGGTATATGGAAGGCTTCGAATTCAGAAATAGCCCAAAAGGTCAAGGCTTTGGTCTTGGATGATAGTTGGTGGGCTCGTGTGCAATTTATATTGGATTTTATGGAGCTTATTATGACTATGCTCCGCTTTGCCGATACAAATACACCTTGCTTGGGGGATGTGTATGATGGCATGGACACCATGGTTGAGAAGGTAAAAGTTTCCATACAACAGCATGAGAATGACCCCACAAAATGTGAAGCCTTATGCAATAAGGTGGAAGCAATTATTCATCATCGTTGGGAGAAGATGACTACCCCATTGCACCTCCTTGCATATGCCTTATCTCCGAGGTACTATAGTGAGAAAGTACTTGCTATGCCAAACAGAGTTGCACCATATGCGGATGAAGAAGTTGCCAATGGGTGCTACAAAGCTTTTACAAGACTCTTCCCAGATGAGGAAATGCATGACACAGTGAGGCTAGAATTTGGCTTATTTGCTTCGGGTGTAAAAATGTCTCCATTTGCAATAAAGGACCAATATAAAATGGGAGCTATCACATGGTGGTACATGTATGGTCAACCATACAAGCTTCTACAAGGTCTTGCAATCAAGATCCTCTCACAAGTAAGCTTTTTTTTGTTTACCACTTGTATTCTACAATTTACTATTTAGTGTTTAACATTTTTTAATTTGTTTTTCATTTGTATCTGTATGTTTAATTTTGTGAACACTATCCAGGTTGCAAGTTCTTTTGCTGCTGAACGGAATTGGAGTACATACTCCTATATCCATTCAGTGAAGCGCAACCGGTTGGGCTCAAAGAAAGTTGAGGACTTGGTTTACATTCATACCAACTTGCGTCTTTTGTCACGTAATGAGAATGAATACAAGGAAGGGTCAACCAAGCTTTGGGATGTAACCCCTGAGTGTGCAAACTTGGATGCAACGCTTCATGATCTCATTACAATCATAGATGATGGTGATGATACCATGACACATGGTGCATCTAGCACAAGTGGAACCGTTCTTGGTTCAAATGATCTTGAACTTGCAGCAGTTGGAGATGATGAGAATCCTTATGATTCTGAATCTGATTAGTGCATCTTGTGTCTTGACTCTTGAATCCTTGATTGATAAACATTGAACTATACTAGCAAGTTTCAATTTGAATATTTGTGTCTATGAAATTTTAAGTTGAAGTTGTTGAACTAATATGAAATATCGTGAATCTTGATCAATGCTGATTGGTGAAGTATCATTATTCTAATTCTGAAATTCATACTATCAAATGATTTATTTTTGTATAATTCTTGCACTTCTTTGCATATATCATATATTATATTATATATATATATATTTTAAAAATATATATATATACACACGTGTCCAAACGCATCCGCATCCCCTAAATTTTTTTTTCGTGCATTCGCATTTGAATCCGCACCCGAATCGGTAACTTAGAATTGTTTGGGGAGGGAGAGGAGGCTGAGGGGGAGGGGTGAGCATACATCATAGCTATATGGCGATGTCATTCAATGCCGTTCAAGAACAGGTCGTTTTGCTAGCTCTGTTGGGTTCATCGCCCTATATAGATAGATGGGCGATCAGGGATTTCTTCGCACTCCCACTTAATCCTTAGGGAGAGTTCATAACCAGGTTCCTAACTTTCTGGGGAGGACCTCTAGGGGCTCTAGTTGCCTTTAGCTAATCTAGAACAATCCTTAGTTGTTCTACCATCTTATGATGATTCGTCTCTGCTAAGGCCTTCAGAATGGATACCCACTAAGGTGTATCCCTCTTTACATATGCATTTGTTATTAAACGATATCAGTATATACTGTCACTAAGAGATACTGAAATCTCTCTCTGGATTCCCTTAAAGAATCTTGACATTCATCACGAATGCCCTCCACCAAGAATATCTTGGATCATTGGATTCCCTTTAGGAATCTCAATATTCATCTCGAATGCCCTCCACCAAGAGTATCTTGGATATCTGGATTCCCTTTAGGAATCTCGACATTCATCACGAATGCCCTCCAAGAATATCTTGGATCTTTGGATTCCCTTTCCTCCAAGAATATCTTGGATCTCTGGATTCCCTTTAGGAATCTTGACATTCATCACGGATATCCTCCACCAAAGATATATTGGATCTTGTTCGTCGTTTCTTGCCAGCTTATAATATAATTCATTGATTGTAATCCTCTGATGAATACTTATCATCTTTAATAATCTCTCATCACTATTTTGTTACTTTACTGAATAGAATAATGTATATTCTTTTATATTTCTTCTTCCCTCTGATAATTCTGATACACACACACACACTCAAATATATCAGACCAATGTACTTGATTGTATATTATAATCTTCTATTCCTTATATCATGTCTTATTCGATGATTCTCTCTCCATAAAGCTCTTATAAATCTGCCAGACTATTTCTCACAATTTTTCTTTAATATACTTTATGATGCTTCTCCAAGTCAGTTTTATCTCTGCATGGAATCCTTCTTTGCCAGTCTGATAATATCTTCATAATGATACTCATAGAATCTACATAAGTGTGCTTATAAAGTCTGATAATAAACCTGCCATGGAGTCTTCAAACCTTTCATATGTATCTGATATAAATTTCTCATTCTCATCATGTTTTTATATCTGCCTTTTATCAAAAAGACACATCTCTTCTCAAGAGAAGGGACATCACTTAAGTAAGAAAATCATATCTTTTCCCTATGATAGTTGCAGCCTATCTTAAATAATGTCTTAGGACAAATCACACCTCTTGGTAGACAAAGCGCCATTCTCATGTATGAATCGCTGCATGTATATATTTAATTGTAATTAAAGATCACTGCATGTATATATTTAATTGTAATTTAAGATCACTGCTTATAATCGTTAACCTTTCAATAAAGTTGCTTAAGTCTTGATCGCACCCTTTGATAACCAGCGCTCCATAAACAAATTCTTCTATGCAGTTTAAATTATTTATTCTTAAACAAGTTGCTTACCTTATTAATTGACTTTATCATATTCCTTTCTACTTTGACTGAATCATGAAGAAGCTTTGTCTAATTTGCTGTCTCAGTGCTGTTTTGGTCTCCTTGTCGTTAATATCATTTGCAACCTTCTATATTCACTGACATCAGTAAAAAAAACGCCAGTGCATATCGCTTTTCATTTTCCTTATGTAAGTTTTTGTCTTGATCGCTCATCTTTTAGTTCTCTTAATAAGTCGTGCTTAGCTGTGGGTTTCTTGATTGCTACCACTGTTAATCTTTATCGCTGTCAATCTCTTGGACTGCCACTCAGCATCTTAATTGCTGTGATAAACTTTCTGTCGCTGTCTTTTGAGAACTATCAATTTCTGCCTTAGAGACTAGTTGATTGCTGCAATCACTGCTTATTGTTCTTATGTGTTATTTTGTCACTGACGTTCAATAAGACACTGAAGTTTGTCTTTACTCTGAATAAGACAAAATAAACTGTCTTTTATGCCACCTTTTTGTTTATTAACATTTTCATTAAAAATAAATCGTATCTCTTCATACTAATTGCTGTTTCAAGGATAATTCTTTATCAATTAGCAGTCTGGCTTTTATACTATTAATTACTGTTCCTTTATGAAATATAATTGCTCCTAATAACCAGTAAGTATCTCCAATCTCTTCTGAAAAGTCTATTACAATCTCTTAAAATTCTTCACCTTAAATTTGATCATCAACAAATGTCAAACTAGGGCATTTGATTTGCAACTAATTTGTGGGCCATTCACATCTGTACTTACTAACTTCTCTGAGTGACAAGAAGGTCTTCTTTGTTCCGAATGAAGGGAAGATTTTATCAATTGCATTGTGGGTTATTTCTTTTGGAAGGATGATATAGCAAATCTCGGACACCATTCTTTTGGGGTGGTGCACAATGCAGTGGACCAAATTACACCTCCATTGAAAATGTCGTTTGTTTTGGTGGTGGGTAAGGGAATAGTAAATTTTGGATGTGAGGAGGTGGATTGAACAAAAAGAGAATTCATCCTTTAGTCTAGGGGTGACATAAAAGTACTTGAATACTCTTCTTGAACCCCTGTTTTAGTTTTTGCCGATAGCCTTGCACGAGTCCTTTGGAAGTACATCCCTGTATGTAGTAGGCTTTTTTCATTGGAGCTTTTAAATCCACTAAGAACAGAGATTTCATTGCCAATAACCAGATCTGCAATTGGGAAATGCTTACACTTCTTACCTAAGTTTCCTGTTTCAGTACGGGTACGAGAATGTGGTATGTGCTTTTTTTTTTCGGGTGGGGGGAGGGGGGGGGGGTGGTGGTGGTGGTGGTGGTGGTTACATTTAGGTACATGTGAATATATATATATACAAAAAAATTTAAAGGAATATACAGAATTGTGAAACTAAATCATTTGATAGTATGATACTTCATCATTGATATTAGCCAAATGCCAAAGGTAAATATTAAATGCCGATTGATATTTCAAAAATATTCAAATAAGCCATATCATATGTCTATGTTCACAATTCAAATGAAAATCATTACAATTACAAAATTGACAATAAAAAGGATTGTCATTCTATCTTAAATGTAGTTCATCAATCATCAAAAGGATTGTCAAAAAATCATCATCTATTGCATTTTCAGCTGCTGCAAGTTCAAGATCATTTGAACCCAAAGTGGTGCCACTCGCACTAGATGCACCATGTGTAGGTATGTCATCATCATCATCACCCATAGTGGCTCTAGCAAGATCCTCAATGGTTGCATCCAAGTTGGTGCACTTAGTGGCTACATCCCAAAGCATTGCCACCCCATCCTTGAAGTGGGGATCCTTACATGACAAAAGATGCAAATTTGAATATAAACCAAGTCTTCAACTCTTTTTGCAATCAATTGGTTATGCTTCATTGAGTGCATAAAGGAGCATGTGCTCCAATTCCGTTCAGAGGTAGAAGAACTTGCAACTTGGAGAGAAATCCATGAAAATAAAAAATAGAAAAATGCAAAATAAATTAAATATGGTAAGTACTAAATTCTACAATACAAGTGGTAACAAAAAACAAAAAAGACTTACTTGTGAGAGGATCTTGATTGCAAGAGGTTGTAGGTACATATAATCTTCACCATGGAGGTACCATCATATGGTAACATTTATTTTGGATTGGTCATTAACAACAAAGGAGTATGATTTCTTCCTAAGACAAACAAGCCAAATTCTCTCCTAACCCTTTTTTCCACTTCTGGATCTTGGAAGAGTCTACTATGCTCATTTGTACCTAGTAGCAACTTTAGAATCTCTATATGGTGGTAATTTTCCCGACATACAAAGTACATTGTCGCTATAATACCTTGGAGATAGGACATATTCAAGAAGGTGGAATGGCGGTGTCATCTTGTTCCAATGATGATGAATGATTGATTACACCCTTTTGAAAAAGGTTTCTTTGGGGCCATTTTTTTTTTGTATTACCACTTTTATTTTCTCTATCATTGTGTTCATGCCATCATACACATCCCCAAAACATGTTGCATCTGCATTGACAAACCAAAGAATAGTCATGATAAGATTAGTGAAATCCAATACATATTCCACACAAGCCCACCAATTGTCATCCAAGATCAATGACTTGACCTTTTGGGCCTTCTTTGAGTTTGACTGCTTCCATACAGCCCATTGGTTGCTAATAATTATTTGACCCAATGCCTTTGCACCTTCAAAAGCTGTCTCATAACAATCGTATGAGATGCAAACCAAGTCTCAACAACCTAGGATCATGTTAATAGTCAGTTAATAACACATTAAAAATATGGAAATAACACAAAAAAAAATATTACAAATTTATATCATATTGATATTGAACATAACATAAATAAAATTAAATAATTATATTAATTTTCCTTCAACAATTCCAATCCCGAGAAAGTTCGAAAAGTTGCTTGCGACATCGGTGGTTCGTCACAAATATCGGGATCTCTTTGCTCTCTTGTTATATTTCTTTCACCCACTCAATTTGAGTTCCAATTGCTTGCATCATCAAGTTGGAGTGTATGGAGCATGGTACCCAAAAAATGTGCTCATATCTTGCCTCAACCAAAGCATCCCAACCCTACGATTTTTTGTATTGTTCAAAATTACTTGGACCACATTCTCATGACCCACCATCTCTATGGACTCAATGAGGATTCTGGAAATGAACTCTACATCTTTGAGTTCCCCTTCACAATCAACTGCCCTCAAAAATATTGCCCCTTTGGGGGACACTGCAATAACATTTATCAATGGATGGATTTTGTAATCTTTCCATCCATTGCAAAAAATAGAAACACCTGATTCAACCCAAGAATTTGTAATTGGTTTTAGTGAGGTTTATAGAATTCTTCTCTCTTTGCAATAAGGTGGTACACACCTTTTCATACATTGGACTTGTGAAATCAGGAGGGACACTATTGATTGCTGACACCATTTCCTACCAATAAGGTAATCTCACCACGTTGAATAGAAGGTCATTGGTATAGATGCAACGTGCAAAAATTTTGTTCAGCAATATCTGTTGCTTCCATTATAAATGCCTTGTCCAATGGACTTATTTTGTGGGTGGAAATTTCTACTTCATCTTCGACTTTTGTAGAAGGTATATGCAAGAAGGGATGTCTGGAGGTTGCTACTATATCAGTGGGTAAATTCATTGTTTTTTTTTTCTGTGAGGAGAAGCACTTTGTTTTCCTCTTGCAATCAATTTATCAGTATCTTCTTGTTCTCTTATAGATGTCGCTAATTCTAGGGCAGACAACCTCTTCCTAGTTGGGCCCTCACACATTCCAATCCCTTTACTAGCAGGGCCCATAAAGTGAAGTTTCACTTGAGAATATGAGCTATTAAATTGTGTATTACACAAATTACACTTCAAATATGTCTCCCACCTTCTAGAATTTCTGAAGTCCTTGTGTATGTCTGCATAAAGGAGATCCTTTATCAATTTTGAATCTTTGGTTTCCATCCACACCCACTGAACTTTGATTATTGGCTATTCTTGCAATCTGATTTTTTGCTATTGTAAGAAATTACATAATTTTAAATTAGAAAAAAAAACTTATAAATACAAGCATACAAGTGCAAAATAAAGATACAAAAACATTATAACAAAGAGTTAAGTTTGTTTCTTTCTTAAAAAATTAGGAAAAAACTTGGACAAAATCATCACAAACTTGAAAAAATTCATCAAAAGTTCAATTTTCTGTTAAAAGACTTAAAATAGGGTCAAATGATTACCTTCGATGCTTTAATCTCCTTTGTGGAAGCTATCTAACACTCCACAAACAATCCCCTTTGAAAAAATCACTGCCCTTTGAAATGCCAAAATGGAGACAAAATGAGTTGAGAGCAAAAGAGTGAACAAAATGATATGTTTTAAGGTTGAATGGCATCATAAAGGGCTGTTTTAGGGTTTTGAGCAATTTTTTTTTTTTAATGTGTTTTAAGTCACTTTTTGTGACTTGTGTGTGGATGCACTCGGATGCGTAGGTTGTGCATCCACAGTCTGTGGTGCACACCATGTGCGTATCCGAGCACACCAATGCATGCGCATCTGGACTAGAGCGCATCCGCATCCGGTGTGCACCAGCAGGGTGTGCATCCTGCAACTCCGCTTCTTACAAAGCCTTGTTTTTTAGAATTCATTCACATAATGGAAAATTTTCAAATGATGCCTGTGAGTAAGGCTTCCTAATCTTCCCATATAGTTTTTGATCGATTCTTGCTTTTCAGCAATTGGAAACACTTTGAGGAATTTTTTGTGTACAGATACTGTGATTTCTGCTTTCTCTCATACCACTTTGACTCATATCTTGGCTGAGTTGGACATCCCCAAAAACCTTCTGGCTGATGCTGTTCTGAAAGTCGCAGGGCACTCATGGAAGCAACATTTGGAAATGAAGGACTCATTATTCACTGCCACAGGTGCTTTGCCACAAGTCATGCTACTGCAGATTGCTCTACCCTCACAACTGTCTTGGTGTTGGGGCACTCTTCTCCACCGCTTAACTGTGGTGGGTTCTTTGAAGGAAACTCAGTCATGATACTGCAGAGTTCTCAGAATGCTTCCTTAGTGATTGAAGGGAAGCCTTCATCTGCTATAGCTTCAGTGGCGGAGCCTGCAAATTAGAATTCAATCAAGCCTACACCTCAATGTGTTGAGCAGCAATATTAGAAGCTCCAATTGACTATGCAATATTACATATTTCGGAAGACTTTTTGTGCCTTACTTCTGGCAAGGTGTAAAAAGAATAAAATGAATTTTCATGACTGTAATCTCATTTATGAATTTTCTTCATGAAGCTCAAGGGATTTGATGTATTTGTATGGATATATCATATTTCCATGGATAATTCGCTATAAACCCAATTATACTCTTTATATATTTGTATGGATATTTCCTGTAGCTGATATCGTTGTTAATTTATGTGATGCCCATACAAATTGCAACCATCATCTCATCTAACATTTATAGATATGAATACTTACAATACAACTTTCATGATCTGTTTGATCTCTGACTCCAAGTAGTCAAACATCACAAATGTTTTAAAAAGATGATAACAAAGATGATTTTACTATTTTACCTGTGAAGGAGATAAATTTCTGAATGAACAACCCTTTCTTGCTATTCATAAGGAGTTCCAGCCAGGAAACAATATTCAATAAAGTTAATTGGAACTGACAATGAGGCAGCTGTGATAGAGATCACTCCAGAGGAACCAATGCTACAGGGGTATCCTAACAATGCCCTTCCTGGTGAAGTCATGTACACCTAAAACTCAAAAGGACCCACCATCATGTCTTAGACACACTTGCAGTAGCGCTCAGTATAGGAAAGATTCTAAGAGTCTTTGTCAGCTCTTTGTTTCTTGGTGACTGTACTGTATGAACTGATCTGCAGATCAAAATTTTAATGGCATGCTGGCTGTAATTCTTCTAAAACTTTGGTATGTGCAGGATATTTTTGATGCTGGCTATGCTCAGGGAGACTGGTATAAGTGGGTTTGTTTTGTTTTGATGCTGTTTGACACCGGCTTTATCCTTTTTGATAGATCTAGGTGGTTGATTTCTGGTGTAGAGATTATTTTCTAGTAACTTAGTAGGAACTGATTGAAGTCGTTTCTTCTTCTGCAGCACATGTTTGAATAAATTATACCACTTCAATATAACATATAAAATTAACATATGTATACATATCAATAGAAAATTTCTTTTAATATTTAAGCTATCATTTATCTATCCTACTCTAATTAATTCATTGATAATTGTCTTTAATTCAATATTTTACATTTTATGAAGGTTGCCATTCCAGGTACATAACATATAATGATATAAGCATGTGAGTTTTTGAACCAGTTACCTTTTTAGTATGCATTATCTTGATAAAACATGAATAAGTTTTTGCCAATAGTGAATGTTAATCTTGGAACTATTAAAATTTTGAAAACATGTTCAAGTTTGTTTTGCTTGCATAATATTTTCCAAGAGCATAGATTTATGTAGTTTTGGTTTCTACAGGTTTCAAAGGATATAAGATATGCTGACAAGCAACCAATTGTACCTTGGGGCCCAAGGTCATCCTCTCTAAACTTTTCTCAATTCTGAAGGGTTAGAAAAGAGTGAAAATCATTCTGAATTTGCATGAAACAGGGAAGAAATGCAAATATAGTTATATAAGATGGGAATAAGAACTAAATGATTGTTGAATGTGTTTGTGTACCACAAGACATGATTTTTCAAGCTATTATATTTCTTAGAAATGGAGATTGAAAGAATTTGGCTTGTTTCTTCGAAGCAGTTCTTTAACTCTGAGGAGAAATTATCAAGAATTAAAATCAGCTAGGCTTCTAGCCGGATTTTCCATTTCCTAATTGTAGTTTTGAAACATAGCAGTCAAAGTAAACTTAAAGGATTTGGAAACCAATGGACATCTAATGTTTCCACTAGGTGAAAAATATATTCTTAATGGTAAACTTTCTTACCTATTTTTCCATTACATGGTTTATATGATATATCCATTTTTCTCCAAAAGCTCTTAAATATTATGGCTACTGGAAGTTTAGTATGCCATTGCCTATGGTATCAGTTCAAATGTCTGCGATGTCAGTACAGGAGTAGGCTTATGCAATAATGAAGTGTTTAATTTAATTGACCATTACTAGTTGACAGTTTTCTTATGGATCAGCTTTGTTGGATTGATATGCAGGTATGCATGCTCTGAGAAAAAGGACATACTGATTAACCTTGCAGTATCTTTATTCTGTGTAAGTTGGGAGTTTTATCCCATTCTTCTTGATCCACTAACATTTTATGCTATCCATTAATTGTTGCATGTGATTTTTTGGGAATCACAATCGTGAAAAATATTTAAAAATATGTTTATTAGCTCAGATATGCTCTGGGATGCTTTCCTTCTGATATGAAGTATATGATGGGTTGTTGAAATGGCTGTGCTAATTTTAATTTTTCTAGTGATAGAAATTATATCTCTGTTAGCACTTATATATAAGTATGAATATCCTATGTATGGAGTCATCAATTTGTTAAGCTTAGAATGTTGAGTTGCATATGGTGATAAAAAGTAAAATGCAGCATATTTGCATTTGCCATCATTTACAGTTCTAGTTTGCATTCCCAAGAGGGCAAGTTTGCCATAAACTACAAATAATTAAGTGACTAAAGGCCATTGCTCGAGTTGTAGTGCATTAATATATGAAATAATTGACTACAAAAGGCTTATTGAATTCGGGAATCATGATTAGATGCGAGTTAATATCCATGTTAGAGAAACCATTAGTAGCAAGGCCAATAAGCCATAGTAGGGCCTCAGAGGAGAATACAAACCCATAATGCTGGCTTTAATACACTGATTGAGTATCATGGTGGCCAACATGATCACATCATGGGTTAAATGAAACTTAGAGGGATGCTATAGGTGGTACTTTATGGTCAAATTCACATTATTCCTTATAGAGCATGCTAGGAAGAATTGCCTCATAGTTAGAAATGCATTTTCTGTTTGCTGATTTGTAGGGTATAGATCTTTGGAAGAGTATGAGGTTTTATGGATTTACATAACAATTTGGCATTAATGAACTTTTTACTAACATGCTAGCCAAAGACACGTAGGTGTTGCATCTAGATAAAATCAATTTGCATCAAGAACAAAAAGTAACAATTTACAATAGAGGTTATTACATAGATCAAAAAGAGAGAATGTTCTTTAGTTTGAATTTCCATAGATGGAGACTATAGATGATTTGTTCTTGCTTCATAAAACGACTCATATCTACATAAATTATTGACCCTATTTATGAATGATTAAAAAGAGTATCAATGTGCCATAGAAGTTATTACATAGATTACATTGAGATAAAATGTTCTTTGGATTGAATTTCATAGAGAGACTACAGATGATTTGTATTAATTGCTTCAGAAAACCACTCATATTTACATAGATTATTGATTCTATTTATGAATGATACACAATAGTTAATATCCTACTTGCAAAATTATGTTATTATTATGATAGTCTTACATATTTGCTTGATGTGTATATTCAAAGACATGGACTTCCCCTAGGATCATGATTATCTTGTTTGGTCCAAATGGATTGGTGTATATGCCCACAGTCTATTTTTGGGTGCTCACATTTAACTAGATGATCATGAGCTTAAAGCTGCATTAAGGCGTTCTTGCTCAGACATATTGTATTTTATTTATTTATTAAATTAATTAATATCATATATATATAATATAAATAAAAACAAATTGTATAGGGGGGAAGATGGTGGTGTGTGGGACACTTAGGGAGCAAGTGATAGCAAGAAAAAGACAGTACGGGAGAGTAGAAGGACAATGGCATGAAATTAGAAATTCAATGACAACGATATACATTGGGGGTGCTAGGATATTCATCAAAATAGATGTGGGCATAGTAAGAATAGGACAAGAGGCCATCAGTGGTATGTTAGAACCCTTGACAAGTTTGAAAGTAGGCATGATTGACTTTGGCATCATTAGTAATGGAACCATTTTGGCTGCTTTGAGGATCTTGGCCCTCCTAAGCATAGACACTAACTCAATCACATGTGGAACAAAGAGTGGAGGGAAGAAGGGCAACCACCCCTAGTTTGGGGAATTTGGTGATTAGCTAGAGGTTGATTTGGAAAGGTGAACCCTAGAGGCACCTCTAGGTCTATTACATTTTTAATTGGCCAATGAAACAAGCATCACAATGGTAGTAAGGAGATGTTTGAGGAAAGCAATATTGATTTTACTAAAACTAGGTTTGAGACATTGTTAATGGGTTTGGCTTCATGACCCCAAATTGGGAAATTCTCAAAGCTTTGGTTGGCTAGAGAGTAGCTGGGAAGTTGGATGAAGATGAATTGTAGGGACCAAATCAAAGATTAGGACTTTGCTTGTAGGTATTTTCATGGTGGTGTTTTGAAAGTGAAATCTAGGGACAAGGCCCTCAATGGGGACCTTGGATTGTTGAAGGGGCTAGATTATTCATATAGAAATGGATTTCAAACTTTGATTTGTTGATGGTGGGAGTAATTAAGATCCTGGGTATTGGTTAGAATCTATAATTTGTCAATAGAATATTGGGCATTGCCAATTATTTAGAAGATTGGGGAATTTATGGGCTCATTTCTTTTGGTGGATGAAAATGTAAGAGATGGCAATTGTAAGATCTATGCTAGAATTTTTGTGCTAGATTGACATTTATAAGCTGCTCCTACCTGTTGAAAGATAGCTTCGTTCTGGTTTAAGTATGTAAACAGGAATATTAAATAAACCTAGCGAATGCATGTTACTGCAGGCTGTTGGTATATTCATTGCATTACAGTGCACGATATATATCGTGGACTGTAATATAGTTACAGCCACGATAACTATTGTGCGTCTGTAACTATATTACAGAACACGATATTATCGTGTAGTCTAAGTATAATTCTTGGTTATGAAACGTCGCATATGTTAATACACTATTTCGTAATTAACATTGTTTCGTATTTAACATTGACTGATCATAATTTAATGTAGAGTCATGACCATACATGGCAACCGCCATGTATGGTCATGACCTTACAGATTATATATATATGGAAATATATTTGTAGAATCAATCAATCACCAAGGCAATTGTATTCTACAACATCATATATTAAAAGTAATATATATTAATCTTCTGATCTAATATTCCTTAACATGGTATCAGAGCCAAGTTATTAAAGAAGATATATTATATTATTCATTAATTATATTTTTGATATTTCATATAAGCATAATAAAATTTTATTTGTTTATTACAATTTCAAAAGGAAATGGCCCACAGTATGAGAATGGAAGATAGACTTGAGGGAGCATCAAATTTTCTATCTTGGAAAACCAGAATTACTTCCTTACTTCTAGAACTTGAATTAGAGGATTACATAGAGAAAGAACCTACCATATCTGAAGATGAAGCAGAAAAATCTACCTGGAAAAGACGTAACAACAAAGCCAAGAAATTGATCATTGACTCTGTCAAAGATTCTATGCTTCCAAGCATTTCTAGATTAACAACTGCATTTGAAATATTCAAAACAATTTAAGACACATTTGAAATCAATAATGCTAGTAGATTATTGACCCTAAAACAACAACTTATGAATTTGAAAATGAACAAGGGTGAAACAATCACCTCCTATTTCCTAAGAATATCAGAATTAAGAGATCAACTCTTTACTATTGGAAATAAGATCGACGATCTTGAACTATCCTTAATTGCTCTAAGAGGACTACCTATATCTTGGGAATCTTTCATTCAGTGCATAAGTGCAAGACCTCCATTACCAAAATTTGAACAACTAAAAAATGATTGTACTCTAGAAGAATCAAGATTAATATCAAGAGGAATAGCAACTAGCAAAGAAAAAGAAGTTCTGGTCCTACACACAACAAATAAAAAGAAAAAGTTTTCAAAAAGGAAAAGAAGTACTAAAATCTTCAATAACAAAGACCTTTCAAAGGTACAGTGCCACAAATGTGAGAAATACAGACATATTCACAAATATTGTCCTGAAAGAAAGAAAATACAAGCAGCACTAGTTGAAGTCAAGGAAGTAGAAAATCCTCTATTCTTCTTAGCCTTGTCTAGTGAACTAAACTCAAACAAGAGTACATGGATAATTGATAGTGGAGCTTCAAGACATATCACTGGATTCAGGGATCAGTTTGAAACATTCAAAGGAGACTCCTCAGAAGAAGTTACTATTGGTGACAACTCTACTTATCCCGTGAAAGGAATTGGGATCTGTTCAATCAAGATAAGAGGAGTGATCCTATAGTTAAAAGAAGTACTATATGTACCTGGAATAAAAAGGAACTTAATCTCCATTTCTGGACTTGTAGATCAAGGATGTAGAGTCACTTTTAATGAAGATAAAGTTCTTCTCTGGACTAAAAACTCAAATATAAAAAATGCTATCAACATAGGGTCTAGGGAAGGAAGTCTATATAAATTATGTGGTGAACAAAAAATTGCCTTAAGCCATGAAGTTCAAAACAATAATGAGATATGGCATAAAAGGCTAGGCCATATTAGATATAGTGCTCTTCCAACCCTAAGAAAAGTTACACTAGGGATACGTCATCTTAAATCTGAACACTCAGGCATCTGCAAAGGATGTGCCTTAGGAAAGAACACAAAAGGATCTTTTCCTACAAGTGAACACAAATAAAAAAATGTATTAGAACTTATACACATAGATCTATGTGGTCCTATGTCCACACACTCCTTGTCAGGTGCGCTATACTATGTAATCTTTGTTGATGACTACTCTAGAAGAACTTCAATATACTTTTTAAAACTAAAAGAATCAAATGAAGTCTTATCTAAATTCAAAGAATACAAAGCACTTGTTGAAAATCAAACCGGCAAGAAAATTAAAACTCTAAGGTCTGACAATGGAGGTGAATATACCTCTAACAGTTTCAAAGAATTCCACAAATCTGTTGGGATTAAGAGGGAGTATACTGTACCATATAATCCTCAATAGAACGGGGGTAGCAGAAGGAAAGAACAGAACCACTATCGAAGCAGCAAAAGCCATGATGCATGATCAAAATATTCACATCTCTTTTTGGGCTGAAGCAGCAAACACAACAGTATACAAACAAAATAGATGTCCTCATGCCATTTTAGAAAATACCACACCAGAAGAAGTGTTTACGGGGAACAAACCAGACCTAAGTCATCTAAGAGTGTTTGGTTGTCCTGTTTACATACATGTTCCGAAAGAGAAGAGAACTAAATTAGAACCTTTTGGAAAGAAAGGTATATTCATAGGATATAGTGAAGATACTAAGGGATATCGAATTTACATTCCTGGCCAGAGATCAGTAGAGATCAGCAGAGATGTAAAGTTTGAAGAAAATTGCACATCCACAACTACTGAGGATAATTCATTAACATAACTAGATAAGGACCTTACAACTGAGAATGAGAGGGAGAATCTAACAATAGAGATTGAACCTACATTTTCAAATGTTGAGCCTACATCCTTAAATATGGAACCTACAATCCAGAATGATGAAAATAATGTAACATCAAATAGCATCAAAAGACCTTTATGGGCAAGGAAGATGTTTGAAGAAAATAATATAGAGTCAGATCAAATATCCAGGGAGAACAAGAGAACAAGAACACAAAAATGTTATGCTGCCCTTCTAACTGAGCTCGCAGAATCCGAACCTGAAAATGTTGAAAAAGCCGTATCAAAACAAGCTTGGAGAGAAGCCATGATTGAAGAGTATCAGTCTATTATGAAAAATGATGTTTGGGACATTGTACCCAGACCCAAAAACAAATCAGTAGTCTCCTCAAAATGGTTATTCAAGATAAAATATGCTTTAGATGGGAGTATCGAAAAACATAAAGTCCGGTTCGTTGCCAGAGGATTCTCACAAAAGGCTGGAATTGACTATGAGGAAACCTTTGCTCCTGTAGCCCGTTACACTTCTGTAAGAACCATCCTTGCAATTGCAGCATCTAAAGGATGGAAAGTACACCAAATGGATGTCAAGACAACTTTTCTGAATGGGAGAATTGAGGAAGAAGTCTACAGCAACCAAAAGGATTTATTACAAATGACAAAAGTCACTATGTATGTAAGTTAAAGAAAGCTCTTTATGGTCTTAAACAAGCCCCTAGAGCTTGGTATGAAAGAACAGACAGTTATCTCTCCAAACTAGGGTATGCCAAGAACATAGCAGACCCTAACATTTACTTCAAGGTAGTAAATAATGAGATGATAATTCTAGTTCTATATGTTGATGACTTGCTTATAACAGGAGAAGATCACCTTATTACAAAATGCAAACAAGACCTAGTAGCTGAGTTTGATATGAAGGATATGGGCCTACTACACTACTTCCTAGGTCTAGAAATTTGGCAAAAGAAAGATCGCATTTTCTTGAATCAAGGAAAGTACACTACTGACATCCTTACTACATTTGGTATGATGGATTGTAAACCACTGGCTACCCCAATGGAAACAAATCTACACAAGCTAAAAAACGAAGTTGAAGATTCTGAACCTACAGATCCATCACCCTACAGACAAATTGTTGGATCTCTTTTGTACCTAGTAAACACACGTCCTGACATATGCTATGCAACAAATGTGCTAAGTCACTTCATGTGCGAACCTAAGCAAATACATATGATGACCGCTAAGCATATTCTAAGATATTTACGAGGGACCATTGGACTTGGCTTGAAATATGAAAAAGTTGAGATCAAACTTCAAGGCTATTCTGATTCAGATTGGGTAGGTAGTTCAACAGATCGCAAAAGCACCACAAGATGTTGTTTCAGTTTAGGCTCTGCGATGATATCTTGGTTCAGTAGAAAACAATCAGCCGTTGCTCAAAGTTCCACTGAAGCTGAATACATGGCTGCCTTTATGGGAGCCAGAGAAGCAGTCTGGTTAAGAAAACTACTATTTGATCTATTCAGAAAACCATTGGTACCTACCATTATCCATTGTGATAACCAAAGTTGCATAAAACTCTTTGTAAATCCAGTTTTCCATAATAGATCAAAACATATAGAGATTCCTTACCATTACATTAGAGATATGGTTGACAGGAATATTATCAAACTAGTATATATTAGCACCGAGGAATAGAATGCTGACATATTTACCAAACCTCTTGCAAAGCTGAAGATAGATTACTTCAGGAGTAAAATTGGTATGACTATACTATAAACTTGTTGGGATAAGATCCTTAATTTTGTACTTTGTATTCATGAATATATAAATAAATAAAGTTATTTTTGAAATATTTCATTGTGTTCAAGAAGATGACGATCTTCTATTGAGGTTACTATTACAAGGTGACGATCTTGACAATAGTTGACCAAATTTCAAGATTGACACCTTAACGGGTTGTCCTGGATTGTGCCGAATATCTTGATGATGTAATAACTTATATATCATGATTGACACCTTAATTGGTAGTCCTGGATTGTGCCGAATATCATGATATTATAATGTCTAAGTATAAATGATTAAGACTTCTATATGTTGTCCCAAATTGTGTCGGTAATCATTAAATACTATGACCTTCCTCAACACATCTTAAACCCTCTCTAACTAAGAGGGAGTGTTGAAAGATAGCTTTGTTTTGGTTTAAGTATGTAAACAAGAATATTAAATAAACCTAGCGAATGCATGTTACTGTAGGCTGTTGGTATATTCACTGCATTACAGTGCATGATATATATCATGGACTGTAATATAGTTACAGCCACGATAAATATTGTGCGTCTGTAACTAAATTACAGAACACGATATTATCGTGTAGTCTAAGTATAATTCTTGGTTATGAAACGTTGCATATGTTAATACACTATTTCGTAATTAACACTGTTTCATATTTAACATTGACTGATCATAATTTAATGTAGAGTCATGACCTTACATGGCAACCGCCATGTATGGTCATGACCTTACAGATTATATATATATGGAAATATATTTGTAGAATCAATCAATCACCAAGGCAATTGTATTCTACAACATCATATATTAAAACTAATATATATTAATGTTCTGATCTAATATTCCTGAACACTACCTCACATACTTTTGAAGTCATCTACTAGAGAAAATAAATTGTAGTAGAGGAGCCTTGCTTGACTTATTTCTAGTTTCAACTATAAGAATTTAGGTTATATCAAGAGACATTCAACATTACATAAGCTTAAGCTTGATTTGAGGATAAGAAGAAGACCATGAACGCAACCCAAAGCCTCTTTTGGGCGCTAGTGAGCGTGGATACGAATTGCAAAAGGAGAGTCTTGATGGGACCTAATAAGGAATGTGTGTATGATAGATGTGTGGTGCCCAAGGCCCTGCTTGAATTTCATCCCATAGTCAACCTTGGCCTTGCCATTAGAGATGTAGATATTTTCAATATGAAGGCATTCTAAACTCTATTGCATAGAATATTTTAGGAATTGAGGAAGATGAGGATGATGATATTTAGGACATAGACTTGGCCAACTTGGAGAAATTGACCATCTCTCAAAGTGAGTCCCACATCAATGAAGAAAATTGTGGCTTGAGGAGAAAGGGAAGGAAATTAAGGATGTATAGGAGGAAATTAAAAGTGGGTTATAGACGACACTTGGAATGTAAGGTTGAGGAGGGTGTAATCCCCTCCTTAGGAGCAATGAAGTGTCAATTGGTTCTAAAAAAGTGGAATATACGAAACAAAGTGAATCTTCCCGATGTAGCATCTTTGTTGAAGAAATTCCACAGTAGGAAAAATAATGTTTAGCAAGCAAATTGGGTATCTAGTAGGTTGGGATTTCTATGGTTTCCTTTGACAGTAAGAGTGGAGGTAATTACTTTCAGTTAGCACCAACAACTTTGTAAGGGATAAAGCTCTTCTCCAATCTCACTTTTTTTATTACTATTCAATCTATATAGTTTGATTGGTGATTTTCTCAAGAAGGGCTTGTGGAATTTGTTGAGAGCGAAGTTGGTAGTTAGATAGGGTAACTTGTGCATTTTAGGAGTAGATTTCAATGTTGTTCTCTTGGCCAATGAAAAAGGGGTGTTGTTTCATACATCACCCAATCTCAAATTTATTTTGAGGATTTTATTCACAATAATAGTCATTTTGATGTACTACCCAAGAGCAACACATTTAGTTGCACCAAACATAGATTGTCGTTTTTATAGATTGCTAAAGATTTAACAAATTGTGAGTGGATATCTATTGAATATTTATGGAGACAAAACATTGGACTTGGTCCCATTTAGGTTTAATTTTTTGTGATTTAGAGATCCTTTTGTTTTGGATTTATTGAAAGATTAGTGGAACAATGCTCCAAGGATTGGTGGTTGAAAGATGTTCTAGCTAGGGGAAACATACCAATAGCCGTTATAGCTAACTTCGCACACCCATAGATCCCAAATGGTACATTAGATTTTGATGATTTTATTTGGTTGTCTCCGTATGCGACTAAACTGCTTATAGCTATTGTTCTGGCTTTTGGGTGGTAACGCTATGGGATCCGTTATACACACAAGGGTAAAAAAGTAGTCATTTCAAAGTGTTGCCCAATGCCTTCTTAAAGATGCCCTAATAACTATGCACTACAACCACCTCAAAAATTGCCAATACTTATGAACAAATTCCCCATACTCATGCGCTATGAGCACCAATAACGTTGCACAACTCCTCCATTTAAAGTCTATAAATTCTAACTACTGGGGGTACAAGTGGGCAGTAATTGGTACATGTGGAATTTATTAATGGGCTTTTAGATATTTTTTTTGGTTTCTTTAAAGTTAGTAACTGGGGGATTGGGTGAGCACCTTTTGCTTACTTAAAAATCTCTTATGTGAAACATTGTATTAAGGAATAAAGTCATAAAGTCTTCAAAAACATTTTTGAGAAAAAACATCAAAATCAATGAGTGTTTGGTGACTTTGATTGAGTAGTTGAGGCGATTAGAATGGACCAAAAATTTTAGCAGTAGGACAAAGCATTGATGGTAGATTTGCAAGAAATAGTAATACAACTTAGGGAGGAATTTGTTTGGTAAACAAAAGTCATGTGACTATTGAATATAGGAAGTTGGTTGTGACACAAAAAACTTCCCTTCCTCTACCATTGCATGTTTTCTAATAGAATCACTTGCATCAAAGTTAAAGATTGCAGAACGTTGGAAGATGAGTGAGAGATTAGCATTTAAGCGACTAGCTTGTTTGATGAGTTGTCAAGAGGGTGCTTGTGTAGGATGCAATGCTCAAAGAAGTGTGCTAGTGACCATCCCCCACCTAATTACAAATAAGAAAAAATGTGAATTATTTGCTCCTCTCCAGAAGAAAGCTAGGTGATCTATATCTTGATGAAGGGGACAAAGCCCCAAGTCAAGATGGGTTTTGGGCATGTCTTTCTAAAAAATGTTCTGATTTTGTCGTTAGAGGTGTCTTTTAGGCACCAAAGGCAAAACTCATAAAGGGTACTCAAAGATTACAATTGCACTTCATCGTACTCATTCCCAAATGCAACTCTCTTTACACCTTTGTAGAATTAGGGAACATCTCTTTTTACAATACTTTTTTTAAAACTATCATCATTGCTATGGCATTTGAGCGACAACCTCAGGCACCTACACACCTCTTGGGAGAAAGTCAATTTCATTTTGTGGTGATAAATAGAAGGTATTCTCCTTATTCATAAGGTAATACACTCAATGATCACATAGATAATGAATAGCAATGCTCATCAAACTTGACACAAGCAAGGCATATGCTAGAGTGGGTTGGTCTTTCCTATTTGGTATTCTAGGAAGATTTGGCTACATGTAATGGCAAGATTGGGTTCTTGGATGGATCATGTTGTATTGTGTTGTGTGAGGGAGATTTTCTCACAGCTTTCCTTGTGTAGATGATAGAGACCCTTGGGAAATTGATTCACGTAACATAGGAAAATGGTCTTTGGAGTGGCATTGTCAGGGCTAAAGGCATGGACACTTTGACTCATTTACAATTCATAGATGATAACATGACCTTTGGGATCTGGCCTAATGAAGCCAATGCCATCACACAAGTTTTATCTAGCCATTGCTTGGGCTATGGTCAATTCATTATGTAAACAAGTCTCCAATATTTTTCACTAACACTCCCTACCTTTGAGGACAAAATTGCAAGCACTCTACATTTCAAGATTGGGTCCCTTCCAAGCAAAATGTTGTGGAATCCCCTTGTTTATTTGGGTAGGATGAGTTTCTTTGTGGTGAAACTTGGAAGACATTTCTTTATAAGTTTTCTTCAGGAAGGGAAAGTGGTTGTCTCTTTCTATCGTAATTCTTTTTGGTCAAAATGTTCTTGATAGATGTTCCCGTATTTTTTCTCTTTGTCATGGTGGAGTCTTGCAAAAGTAGTTGTGATTATTGAAAGATGCACGAGAAACATCCTTTGGCAAGGGATATAGGAAAAAAGGAACTTCCTCTTTTGGTCTGGGATATTGTGCGTAAATTTGAAAAGAATGTCATATACACCCTCACTTTTTTCTTTTGTGTTTTTTGATTTTTGTTTGTTTTCTGAATGCTGTTTATAAAGTTTTGGATGATAAACTACAGGACAAAAATAGATAATGTTTGCAACAAAGACATAAAATAATAACAGCCACATGCTCAATATTTTGAATACCCACAACTGGAAATAGCTTTCAGATTTTATATAGAGTTTGGGCAATAAAATATCATCCAAACTAGAAATTCCCAGATATTCAAATTACATCCAAATGACATTACAAATATACCCATTTGCTTCTGTAAGAAAATAAATCTGATGTGAGTCTGAAATGAAAACTGGACTCTGAAATGATGCCAATAAACACAAGAATAAAGCTTCTACACCTCCAAATTGATAGCACCAATATCAAGGTCTAGGCGCCTCCTTTGCAACTCAAACAAGCTCCAAATCCTAGGTGTCCAATTCTTGGGGGATGATGCCCAAGTTAGAGAATGTACAGCCAGCTATTTGGAAGGGCTGGCAGAAAATAAGTATCTGAAATGGCCACTTAAATCAAATAAATTCCTCTTCTTGCCCTCACAAATCTGCTCAACAAATTCCCTTTATGAAAATAAAAAAATGCAAACTTAAAATCTCTTCAGATGAAGCCACAATGTAGTTCCTGAATGAAACCACCAGCAAACCCACTAGGAAAGATCTTTCACTTTCGAAGCGGATGTCCTCTGTGAAGGTTTTTGTCCTCACAAAGCCCTTGGATGAATGAAGTTTAAACCAGCAGAATTCTGTTATCAAAAATCTCCAAAACATGAATAAATAATGAACTCAAGATGGGTCTAATCTTTCTCAAAATCCCGTGCCACATTTAGGGTTTTTAAAATATTTTCTTTAATTCAAAATCCCCTTATGTCCCCCATGTGTTATAAGGTCACATAAATTAACTTTTCAAAACATCATCGTAAACCCCCTAGGCACCATAATATAAAGTTACTGTTATAAAATTTAATAAAGCTAAGTTAAATATATGATTTGATATAATACATTAATGTGATTTAAAATAATTCCTTTGGACACTATAAATGCCAAAGTAAGAACATTAAATACAATCACCAAGCAACCCAAAGTGGGATCACTGCCAACTGACCAAGTCAGTGTCCAAGCTATCACTTACTAAAAATAATAAAATGGACAAATTGTCCAAAACCGCTCTAGAAAGTGTCATAATGGAAATCTTATCAAACCTAGCTCAAAGAAACTCTTGTTAATGCTGGATTAGCTGGACTGAACGATCATCAAGTACCACAAGAGTTCCCTAACCCTAACTCATTGGCCTATGGGAATCCACTGAATAGGCTAACGATCATCAAGGTATCAATGCTTAGGAAGGGGACATTACAAAGAATGTTGGAGTAGGGATGCACTTTGTGTGTGCACAAATTGTACTACTCAATGCCATGTTGGGATGGGCTCTTATCTCTAGGCCACTAAGGTAAAATGGTGTATAATTTCATAGAAGTACCTAGACAATATGGATAGAGATGGCATCCTCATAGTGACTAACCCACCCAAATGAAACATATGTGCAACTTCATTGGACACTGCAAACCTCCAATTATGGATTTATGATCCTTGCAAGTAGTTCTTTGTAGTACTAATCTAACTTGATCTAGTGAACTGTTCTAGTAGGTTTATGCAACGAAATTTAAAGGACTTTGTAAGATAATGCATGCTGATAGTAATGTCATGTTCTCAATAAAAAAGTCATCTAGCAATCTTACAGCTACCAAGCACTTCTAAAACAATATTTTGATGGAGATGTTCTTAATCTATGTATACAAATATCAATCAATTCCTAGTTTTATATTAAGACAACTGCCAAATTTATTGTTATTCAGTATATTATCAATAGAATATGCTGATCATATTCTATTGTTACACTATACTTTTTCTTTGATTGTTGTTGTGACGTGTATGCATTATAGTGGATACCTACTGCAAACATAGAGTTGATTTTGATTGAGCTAGATTGTTGGACTCTGTTTACTGTAATGGGTAAACTGGTCTATTACATGCTACAGATGAAACATAAAAGCATAACACAGAGCGAACACAATGCTTCTTGAAACCAGAATGCTATTCCAGTGATGTCTATTGCTTTTTACACAAGAGTGCACATCAAATCTATTAACTACTGTTCCTTTAGTTCATGACAGGCATACATATAAGTCCGAAGGGTTGTGACCCAACCGTTGCGACATAACGCCTTTGGTAACTACTTCCTAACACAACTAATTAACCCCGAAACATTAACTATTCCCAAAACATTATTTATCCGACATCATCCCCCCCGAAAAGAATGTCGTCTCCTGACGACAACAATAAAATGGAGATAATGTTTGACACAAACTACAGACAGAAACTATCTAAGATGAAGTTAAAGGAAGTGTCCCTGGAGCTGGCTGTGGTGTTGGAAGATTCAACCTTGCCCGCAAAAGATACACCTGCTGAGTCCGTACATTCAGATCTTCTTCCGCCTGCATCTGGGCCTGTACTGACTCTTTCAACCTAATCGCAATATCCCTGAGCTATGCCTCTTTTCCCTCACACTGTGCTGTAGTCTCAGCCAACTGTGTCTCCAGCCTGCACTTATCCTTTGTAGTTGCCTCCAACTGAGCTATGAGTGCTTCTCGCTCTCTCGCCCAATCCAACTGCTGGGTAGCCATCTCCTCCTGAGATCGCTTTGCTGCTACCCTGTCCACTTCGCTCCTCCGACAAGCATAGTAGGTGTCTCTATACACCTCTGCTATCTCACGGGTGAGGCTTGTAACCCTGCTCTCAACCACCGTCTCTCCAACAGTCCACTCCTAAGCTACTTTAGGACACTCAACCTGCATAAAGGCCAATACATGCTCCAGCTCTGTGACAGTAGCCTCTATGGCCTTCGCTTGCACAGAGACCACTACCCGCCGACCTTTGACTATCATGTTTGCCAAATAAGCCTCAATATCCTGCTAGGGAGATCTCTCTGTGGCTCCACGGCTGGTTGCGCCCATATTTCTCTTGTAACATGAGTATCCAACTGTCCAGGCAAAACAACCTCGCCCATTGCTCCTGCAGAACACCCGTCAGCCACTGCATCTACTCCTGTAGCAGGTCCTGCCACCTTTCCGCTCCCTACATCATCCGTAACCTCTGAAGGTATCTCTTGCATAGGTGACTGAATAGAGGGTCCTTGTGAAACTGGTGTGAGCTGAAACCGTTGCATGAGGTAGTTCGCGTGTCCCTCCATTGGATGTCTCGTCTGGGAACTCTCTCCTTTCGGTTCATCCACCTCCACCGTACTATCCCTTGTTGGTTTCGCAAGCAGCACATCTTCGACGGTAAGCACAACATTCGACCCAACTACCTCTAATCGGACTTGTGGCTCATGCCTGCCCTCTATCTTAGGAACCTCTGTAGCGTCAATCTCCTCGGGGGCAGCTCTCGGTGGTGAAGCAGTCTGCTCTGTCACCACGACAGGTGGGGTCATATCAATGGGTGCTCTCATCTGGCCAAAGGTAGGAATGGGAGCAACGCTAGTAGTGGGAATGAACTGTGTTGTAGGAGAGAGAACAGGTCGTGCAAATAATATCGGGGGCTCAGACACTATCTCAACCTCGTCCTCTCTGTCAGCCTGAAAGCTATTGCCCTCCCCTATGGTATCCTCACTATCGGAGGTAACCTGGTGTCCACCATCTGTATCTCTTGAGTCGTCTTGTCTAGCTCACTTCTGCCCTGCAGGTACCTTCTGCCCACCATGTGTGTCTAAGTGTCGCCACCGCATAATAGGAGGCTCGCTGGTGGCAGAGATCCCGACTTAACTTCCCTCGATAGGATGTCCCTCAGAATCTGCCTCACTAAAGTGTCCATAAGTAATCCAATCGCGTAATGGGGCATGTAAACAGTTTTGTGCTGCAGAGTCATAAACTCATCCATCCGTTTTGACAATAATCGAGCCTAATCATATCTTTTGCCTCCCCCCAAGTTCATAGGGGATATTTGCGGAAACGAAATATCTGAAGCACGACTAGAACCTGTGAGCTTGCTTTTAATCACGTCGATGAAGCTTGGCCAATGCCCTTCCCTGACAAAGATTTCTTCACGCCTCGGCTGTGTGAAGGCTTCTAGAGGGAAGGGCATTGACCAAGCTTCATATCATTCGTATATAAAAATCCTTTACCTCCGTAGTCAGTTTCTTGCCCTTCAAATCCACCTTCTGCCCCTTGTCTGGTAAACCGTAAAACAAACATTCATCTAAATTCCATGGCTGCGAATGAAATCTTCACATTGTAGTTCATTTAGGAGACTGTGCTCATTCGGGTAACCCTGTCGTATGTCTCAATCATTGTGTGCAATTGGCCTTCAAAGTCTTTAATACAAAAAATGGGCATTTGAATAACCCATGGTACCTGAGCCCTTCGCAAACTCTCCTTCACCGGATCACTCTCCGGTGTCTCCTGCCACCACTTTCAGCAGTCTAAGCCATTCAGACCTTCGAAGTTATGGTCTGAGCCGTCACATAATCCCTGGAAGGAGTTGCAGAAGCCATCTGCCTTGGCACCTTCAATTTGCTTTTCTTCCTACCTGTGTCTGTGCAACTTGCAACCCGCACGCTTGAGGGCAAGACTTGCGCATTTTTGTTCATACTACTACTAGAATCATCTCCCAACTTTTTCCTCCAAGTACGTTTCCCCGCTGAATCCATAATGATTTCTTTGTTGTCTTTTGTGTGAGTGAAAAACCGTTAGGGTTTTACCGAAGTCTTTGATTCTTTGTCAGTATCTTATTTTCCCTTCCCTTGCATTTTTTTTCTTTTCTTTCCCTACCGTACTTAGCTTGTCACGCGTGCAGACTTGTTTTTGTTGTACAACTCTCACTAGTGCGGTTTTGTCTGCTGTGTAACTTGTACATGCTTCTATCTATGTTCCTTACTTCTGCCGTACAAACGTTCTTTTCTCCCTTCTCCCAGATGTCGTACGAATGCAATTGACCCCAACAAGCTTGTTGCTTGGCCGTTTTGCTCCCTTTTATGCTTTACGAACTCGTTGCACAGGCTTCCCTTGAGCTTGTACGCTTTTGTATCTGTAGAGGCATGGGTTTTTTTTTCCTTCTCATGAATGATCTTTTCCCTTTAAGTCGTACGACCTTTTAATGTTCGTAGCCGTATGGTATTTTGCCCCCTTTGTCGTACAACCTTGACCGTACGGTGTTAAATGCCGTACGGTGCTGTTGTGCTTTTCCCGGAGCTGTACGATAGTACACCCATACAATGTTTTTTTTTTTAATATAAATTTTTATTTAAAAAAAACAATTGGGTCGTCGCCCTATTGCCTTTCGTGATATGGCTTCAATTTGGACCCGTTTACTGTCTCAGAGACTTCCTTGTTGTCCAGCATCCATAATTTGATTGCCCCGTTGTTGTTGACTTGTTGGACTCGGTACCGACCTAGCCACTTCACTTTAAACTTCCCAGGCTTGATTTCATTTTTCCCATTGTATTTGAGCACTAGTTGGCCAAGAGTGAATTGGACTCGCTTGAGGTGTTTATCGTGCCACGCTTTACGTCTTGTTTGTGCAACCTCCGTGGCCCACTGTGCCATCATGCGTTGTTCGTCCAATTTATTCAAGTTGTATAGTCTCTCTCGCTTACTCTCCATATCACCGAGCCTATTTTCTATTGCAATTCTTAGGCTTGGAGCCATAAATTCTGTTGGCACCACGACTTCTTGTCCATACATCATTTGAAAGGGCGTTTTCTCGGTTGTGACCTTGTACGTTGTCCTATAGGCCCACAACACGGAAGGCAAGTTTTCCTCCCAGTCCTCGTGCTCCACCCCGCAGGACTTGTAAATGACTGGCACTAGAATCTTGTTTGTTGCCTCCGCTTGGCCATTGACTCGAGGGTAATATGGACTAGATAGGGAATGAAATATGTTGAATTCTGTTGTTAACAATCGGATGATATGATTGACGATGTGTCCTCTGCCACTAGTCAACTGGATGGGAATTCAGTACCTTGTTATGATCTGCTCGTATATAAATTCGGCGGTACTCAAGGCCGAGTTGTCTGGTAGGGCCCGTGCTTCCACCCACTTTGTTAGGTATTCGGTGGCAACCACGATGTATCGATACCGGTGAACTTTGCTTGTTTTTAGGGGTCCAACAAAGTCCAATCCCCATCGCTCAAAAAGTTCCTATGTGTGTGAGGGGTTTAAGGGCATGAAATCCCTTTTTAATGGCTTTTCTGCTCGTTGGCAAGTGTCATAGCTTATGACCCATTCCCTAGCATCATTATAAAGTGTGGGCCACCATAGCCCTACCAGGAGTACTTTCTGTGCCGTTGTGTTTGGCTCCATATGCCTCCCTGTGGGGCCCTCGTGAGCTTCCCTCAAGACACTTTGCTCCTCTTCCTCCATAACGCACCTTCACAACACTTGGTCTGGGCCCATCTTATACAAAAGTCCATTGATCAATTGGAACGTTCGGCTTCTGAGTACTAGCTTCCTTCTCTCTTGGCGGCATTTCTTTTGGAAATTGTGATGTTGATAAATATTCGCCAATGCTCTTGTACCATCTCGGAAGGATAGCAATATGGAATAAGTGTGCGTCTGGAAAGTCGTTAATTCCTTCCTGCGGTTCTCTCGACTTGATTCGAGAGAGTTGATCCGCAATGACATGGCTCTTTCTAGGCCACACAATAATGGTGAAGGTGAATTTTTGAAGTTGCAGTAACCATCTACTCACCCTCCCCTGTATAATTGGTTTATTCACCAAGTACATCAGTGCTTGGTGGTCAATGTAGAACGTGAATGGTGTTGCTATCAGATAGTGCTTGAACTTTTGCACCGCATACACCATTCCTACAGCCTCCCACTCTATCGTGTTGTAGTTCTTCTCAGCTCTCGACAATAGTTTGCTTGCAAAATAGATGGGATGGTCGAGGCCGTGGTTGCAACTTTGTGCCAAAGTTGCACCTATCGCAAAGTTAGAAGCATCCACATGTACGTGGAATTCTTTATCCCAGTTTGGGTATGCCAAGATTGGTGCTCCAACCAGCCTTGTTTTCAATTCTCCGAATGCCACTTCCTGTTTTGAACCCCACACATACGGTTCCCCCTTTTGTGTCAGTCTGTCGAGGGGACAAGAGACTTGTGCAAATTTTTTGATAAACCACCTGTAATAGCCGATGTGTCCTAAAAATGACTTTACTCTCGTCACGTCCTTGGGAGCCTCCATTTCTACTATTATCCGGACTTTTTCGGGATCTGTTTTCAATCCGATTTTACATACAATATGGCCTAGCAGCTTGCCCTGTGGGACCATAAATCTGCACTTCTTTCGATTGAGTGCTAGCTGTGCCCGTCGGCATCTTTCCATACTCTCCTAACGCTGCCAAGTGCGTGTCCTCACCACTAAAAATAGACCAGTCATCAAAGACAGCTCGGAAGTTCCCCACTGACATTTTATAAAAAATGTGCAGAATTATTCTCTGAAATGTGGTAGGTGCATTACACAGACCGAAGGGCATCCGGTTATATGCATACGCCCCGTCCTCCACCACGAATGTGGTTTTCAACTTATCTTCTTCTGCGATTGAGATCTGATTATATCCTGAAAATCCGTCCATGAATGAATACATTTCGTGTCCAGCAACTTCCTCGAGTATTGTGTCTGCAAATGGAATGGGGAAGGGATCTTTTATGGTGACGACATTTAGGCATCTAAAGTTGACACAAATTCTAATTTGGTTTGCCTCCTTCAGCGATATGACTATAGGCGATACCCAGTCGCTTGTCTGCACCTTGAAGATAATCTTTGCCTCCAGCATGCATTGAAGTTCGTCGTCTACCCTGGCGTCATAATTCTTGTTCATTCTATACGGTCTTTTCCGTACAGGTACGACACCTGGTACCAAGGGTATATGATGCACACATAGCCCCTGTGGTACACCTTTAAGGTCTTTTGTAAGTCCAGGCAAACACGTCCTTGTATTCCATGAATATTTTGAACGCTGCCGCTTTAAGTACGAGATTCCAGTCATCACCAACCAATATGTTGCACGGGTTTTTCTCATCCCCAAGGTTGGTAACTTGCAGGGACGATTCTTCATACTTAATTGGTCCTTTAGTGCCAAATTTGTGGGCTGAGCTGTCATTCACGCACGCCTTGTTCTCTGTACTCCCCATATTCCGGTGGGAACACTTCCTTTTCAGAGTTTGGTTCTATCTCTTCTACCCCCAACATGTAGCTGTGAAAAATTTCATAGTATTCCATCTGCCAATGGAAGAGTCCATTCATTGAATTTGTGTCGTCTTCTAAATGTTCCCCGAGTTCTAGTACGCCCTTCTCATTTGGTTCCATTCAGTTACTCCCTTCATCCATTCCACCGTGCTCCCCGTCGGACTCAGACTCCGAAGATGATGCGATTTCTTCACTCACCATTTGCGTACGGAGGTCAATGACAAATTTCCTACTGTCGCTTTCCATGGATAGGGTATTCGTCTTCCAATTGTGAGTGGCTTTTGCTTCGACCAGCCACCCTTGGCCAAGAATAGCATCATACCCTTTTTTCTTTAGTGGAATGACCACGAAGTCTAGCATGAAGGGTTGCGTGCCAATGGTAACCTGCTAGGCCATGAGCGTCTCGAGGGGTTTAATTCCGTGTTGATCTACGCCCAATAGGTTGAAGGTTGGAGGCCATAGCGTTGGCTTGCCTAGTTTCTTCCATGTTTCTTCTGGAAGAACATTCACTCTGGAACCGCCATCGACTATGGTGTTTGTCAAAATCTTTCCTAGGACACCCATTTCGACAACGGCTGGGTACCGGCTGTTATTCACCGCTAGAAGCATAGGGTCCATTACCGACCCACCCGGTACAGACGTCTGTTGCGTGGTGCTGGGTTGCGCTGGACAAGTGTTTAATAGTGCCATCCTTAGCTGAGGCATGGTATGGAGGAGATCTTGGATTTTGACAGGCACCTCCATTTGTAACATTTGTTGGAGTATATTGTTTTTAAACTCTGTTCGTCCGGAAGTGCCTGCTTCCTCGTGCGTGTCCTTCCCCGCCCTTGTGACTTTTTATATTTCTTCCTTCGCCTCTCGGGCTCTTTGCTTTTCATTACAGGGATCTGGATACATTGCTTGTTTTGTTTGGTTTCGGGTGACAACAAGTACCCTTTCTTCTTCAATGTTCAAGAGGTTCATGTCGGGCTTCAGACAGTTAGCATCTTCGTGATCCCCGGGGCTGCAACATCGACACAACTTTTGTGGTGTGTCACCTTTTGTGCATTCTCGGGTGAAGTGGCCCCACTGGCTGCATGCCCAACACTGTATCATCGACCTTCCCTTCGCATCGTACTGTATCTGGCTTTTGTTATCGTTGCCTCCTCTTCCTCCACGCCAATTGTTTCGAAACCCGCCGGATGATGCAGTGTTATTCGTCTGTTGGTTGGGATTTTCTACCTCGAAGGTAGACGGTTGCTCCTATGTGAACAACACCTGGGGGCTACGCGTCTTCATATTGTATGGGCATTCCTTAGTGGAATGACCCATCACTTGGCAGATGTCGCAAAAAGCTTTCTTCGGGCATGACCCCTTTCTGTGGCTGCTCTCCTTGCACTTTGTGCACCACATCTCCCCTTTGTCACTGCGTCCCACGTTCCCCTTCATCGTTTTAAATTCTTTCATCATCCTCTTCATGTCCTTCTGGAGGGCTTGCACCTTCTTGTTAGATTTGTCCTTGCTGCTGCTCCTCTCGTTCGATGATGATTCGTCACTTTCAGATGAGGACATACTCTTCTTCTTTGAGGTCTTATCTTCACTTTCCAAGTTCATTGCCCTATCGTATGCATCTGCATACGACGTACGCTACACTATCTTCGTTTTCTTCTGGAAGGAGACAGTTAATCCCTCTACGAACCATCTTTTCTTTAATTCTTCCGCCGGCTAGGTTGCCATCCTCCCCAACAATTCCTTAAGCCTTCGATTATAGGCCCTTACCGTTTCTTTCTTTCCTTGCTTTGAGCTATATATTTCAGCAACTACTTCATTATTGTCTCGAAGCAGTCTGAATTCTGCTTGGAATTGTTTCTTTAGATTGTCCCATGAGTTTATTGTTGACTTGTCCATGTTCGAGTACCAATCCACGACAATCCCCCGAAGGGTTGCTGGGAATTGGTGGACCCACTCATCCGTATCTGTCATGCTTTTTTTTGTCCAAATCGTTTCATTGGTCCAACAATGTCTTACAAGATCCTCTTTCCCGTCACCTGTGAACCTCGGTAATTTTTGTTTCTGAGACATTAATTTTCCCTCTGGGTGGTTGACTAGAGCCTGTTGGTTGTGCTCCCGAATTGGGTGGGTTTGATCCTGGCGGGTTGCTTTGACTATCGTGTGGTGTCCCTCCAACACGCCTTGCCCTGGTGTCCTCAACTTCCCTCTCTTCTTCTTCCTCTTCCCTTCGATCACTCTGGCCTTGGATTCCCTATGTCCGTGGTGTGAGAGATGGATTTATAAATTGCTCTCGTGTCTCCTCGATTAGGTTTAGCCTTTGCCTTGTCTCCTCAAGTAACTCTTCACTACTTCTTACATGTCGATTCTCTGGCGAGTGTTCCCCTTCGGTTGGTGCACCTTCTGTAACAACCTCGTAGTCACCTCCTGTGACACCTCTGTGGTCCCCTTCGGGCAACCCTTCAGTCAGTTGTCCTTCGACAAGTTGCCTTAACCTCCGTCAACATTCTGCTTGTTGTGCGAGGATTAACGCTTCATGTGTGGCTTCTAAGGCATCCAGTTTATCCTTCTTATTTCTATCTTTATTCAATAAATTTGACATAAATTCTCTAGCAAGACATCATGTTAAAATAACACACTTTTATTCATTCATAACACAAGTCAACTATGTGACCTTGTCATTATAGATTTATTCTCCCTCCCCGAGGGTTTAGAGTTCATGGGTTTAAACTTCGTTGGGTGCCATCACGTTCTTCTTCCTCCCGACGGTTATTCTAAGCAAAGGTTTGCAGGATCTGCTGTCGTCGTTGTTCCCGCTCAACTTCCTCCCTTCGATTTGTCTGTGCAAGGGATGCTTGCGCTAGGAGATGGGGCAGGTGATGCGATAGCCTATTGGCAGCGGGGTTGACATTCAATGCATCCCACACAGTGTCTTTGGCAACCTCTGCTCGTATAGCCTCTCTTCGTACAAAAGTTTCTATGGCTGTCTGAAACAAAATGTGGAAGTTTGTTGTTAGTGCATGTTCTCCTTGGAAGAGTTCTGGAACTCCTTCATTGTTGGTTCGGACATTCTCGTTCACAGGGAGACCCATTTATTCCCCGTAGTCCATGTCGTTCGTCACTCCCCGGATTAGTTCGACAACGACGCCAAATGTTTACCGTAACGGGTAAACTGGTCTATTACATGCTACAGATGAAACATAAAAGCATAACACAGAGTGAACACAATGCTTCCTGAAACCAAAATGCTATTCCATTGATGTCTATGGCTTTTTACATAAGAGTGCACATCAGATCTATTAAATGCTGTTCCTTCATTTCATGACAGGCATACATATAAGTCCGAAGGGTTGCGACCCAACCGTCACGACATAACGCCTTCGGTAACTACTTCCTAACACAACTATTTAACCCCGAAACATTATTTATCCGACAACAGACTCTACATTCATCAAACTATGAAATCTTTAATGTGAAAGTGTACATGTCAACCGGGGATCACCTTTGAATAGGATAGTAATGTTTGAGGCTGGTGCAGGAGCACCCTTCTAAGGGCTCCCACCATCACCAATTTTGTTGTGACTAATAGCCTAATGAAGGCTTGTAATTAGAATAAGAGTTGTTAACTCATTTGGTGTGTGTAGACCTAGCTAAGGTCCTAGAGTCATAGTTGAGTCTTCCAATTCTGTTTGAACAGTGACTCAGGGCATGATGTCATCCTGAGGTCACTCCTGGTTTAGGTTGGTCAAAGTCTTGAAATAGGGGTTTGGGATGTTTTAGCACAAGTGTGCCTTGTAATAGACCTAATAATGGTCTTAGGAGGTAGTGAGAGCAAAAGTTGCTCGAGCAAGAAAAAGTTGCTCAAAAAGTTGCTAGCAACTTTTCCTAAGGAAGGTCTTAACCTTACCTAAGCGGCTCTAAGCCCTATCCCAACTCTAACCCCGAGGAGGAGACTTTATAAGACCTGAAAAACCCTAATTCAAGGGTTGACATTTATTGTGTACGGCTTGGAGTTGGAAAAACCTCACTGTGACTGTTAAAAGTGTGTGCCAATCAAGATTTATGGCATGATATGTTGAGTTAATGGATTGCACTTAATAGCTGTGATATTGTACATTTGTTTAGTTGAGTTTACTTTCATTTTTGAGTGCTTAGAGTAGTTTCTTGTTTCATTTGTGTGCATATAGGCTTTTGTTTTGAATCTGCCAGTCCCCTGTCTAGTTTGAAGGGATTTGTAATGTAGGGCCTGTAGCTCCTATCTGTTGATATTTCAGACTTATACTTAGGGTTTTCAGTTTATATAAAAAAACAATTATACACTAATACAAAATTGATAAAGAGAGAGAGTGGATAATACCCGGTTTGTGCTGTTTCAATCTTCTTACAATTTGATGCTGATGATCATCCAGTATGCTGCTCCAGATTTCCTTCTTCTAATGTGCATGAGAAATGAATAAATATTATTCAATGTCTAACTGCTGTAATTATCAAATTCGGATCTGCTTATGGAGTGAATATTCTGCACATGTTATGTTTTCTATGTCATCATATTCACTCCACAAAATACTTATTATATATATGATCAGGTCATGACCAAAAGACACACCTTATCATCAATGATAAGGGCCGACCTGAAATGGCTAAGTATATTTCTCAAAACAATAATACAAGTCGTCCCTCTTTAGAGCAATGTTTCTTATCTTCCATTCATATTTTAATACAACATATCGATGACATGTATAATGAGATAAATAAAATAAATATATTATTTATCTCAGGATATATATCATAGATTTGATCTTTTCGAAAAGGCCACAAATATCAACACTATCCCCACCGTGGAAACACCATGGGTCTTTGGGATATGGTAGTTCAGACCCTACCCTGTACATATTTGCAAGCAGGGTCCTGGAACGCACGTGCAAGCAATTTAATGACCAAGCCCTAGGCGAGAGGCTAGGTGTGGTCAGCAGAGAAGAAGCTCTAGAGGACAAGGGAGAGAGTTTCATGACAAGCCCTTTTGAGGGAGTCAAGAGGCATGAATGAAGGTTCATTGTTGTGAAGGAGAGAGTTCTAGCAATCCAGTAGAGGTGTTAATGAAGACAGACAAGCCCTGTGATATAGAGAAGCCCAAAAAGCCCTAGAAACCCTCATTTCTAGTGGAGGCACTGTACGGACAGTTGAAGCCCCAAAACCCCAAAAATCCTTGAGGGTTGGGAATTTGAGTAGAGGTTCCTTTGGAACATTAGCCTTGGTTCTGTGGAAGAAGGGGGTCAAAAGTCCTATAAACCTGGAGAGGAGGCCTAATTGGGGCTCTCTCTAGTAGCCCTATTTTGTGAAGAAACTATGAAATCGGGTGTCAACCCAACTTCATCAATACCTTGGAGTTGCTTTATTTGATGCAAAAACACCTTGGAAGACAACATTTCCCTTGTCCGAGCCTGTGGAGTTGATTGAGCCTTGAAAACCCTTATTGGTCTATGTAAGGGGATGGAGCTAGGAAGAGTGCAAACAAGCTAGGTGGAAGAAGAGTTTACTATTGGTGGTAAGATTGGGCTAGGTCAGGGGATTCTATAGAAGAAGGGAGTCCTATAGACCAAAGTGAGTGTGTAGAACACACTAGGATCCAAGATAAGGATCAGGGAGCATAGACTAAGCTAGTCTATCCCAATCTCCCCATCAAAGGCTTAGAACCTAAATATTGGTATTTTTACCCTTTTATTCAGTCAGCTGTGAGAAACAATTTTATGTTGGTTTCATCCCATTGTTCATTGGTCCAAGGTTTTGGATTGCTTAGTGAAAGAGTTGTAAGCAGGATCTCAAGCTGAAGGACCTTTACATGTCAAGCAGCTTACTGTTCTATCCTATGAAACACGAGGATAAGTCCCTTGCCCCAAAACCCGGTGCCCCCATCCCCTAGCTATTTTGGGGACGACAAGACACATTGGGGATGTACCCCTATTGTCCCCAATACCTGCTCAACCCTCCAAAATACCAGGAAACGTCCCCGACCACTTAGCCACCCCAAAATGGTTGGGAATGTCCCCGGGTGTTATAAACAAAAAATAAAGTTTTTTAATTTTTTTTTTTGCTTCTATTCTTCTGTATGAGAATCAAAACAATATATCCAAATTTCAAATATATGAGAATCAAAACAGCTATTCTAATTTCAAATGTATTAGAATCAAATATATTCATTGAAATACACGTTAAAAGTTATGGTTGTTTAATTTTCTGAATCATGCCAAGTCTGAGTCTCAATACTATGCTTGAAAAGTTTCATTTTGAGTTTTGAAATTAAACAGATGCACTGTTTTATTTCTTTGTATGATTGTACTTTATTTGCTTTGAAAATGTTTACTATTTGACACTGACCGTAATGGCTACCATTGGATGATCCACTTTTGCGAGAGGGTGATAGTGGGTCAGATGGTTCTGAGTCTTTGGATATTGATAGCCCGAATGAGGCATAGTTTCATAGACTGTTGTATTTTGATGTTTGAGACTTCTGGATACATGTTTGAGACTTTTGGATTATAAGAAATATGAGCAAAGAAATACAAAAACTGCAATAATTAAAAACAAATATAGGTGCTGCATCTTTTCAATCAAATAGATTACATATTTATAGGATTCTCATATCCTATTTTATAGGAAAATCCCCAAACAACTTTTCTAAATGTTTTGAGTTGTTTTAACAACTCAACGAATTTGTACCACTAATATATTAACCTACTCAACAAAATATAACAATCCCATTTATTTTATGCATAAATATTATATGTATCATATGATACAATATTTCTAACACCTGTGTGAACACTAATTCCCAACACTTCCCCTTAGTGTGAACATGGGGAGAAAGTACATCACAATACTTGATGACCATAATCAATAGCTCATAACAAATATAAGGTAAGAGTAGGGACATACACATCTACTCGTGTCAATCAATAGTGGAATTGGCCTCACTCTGCTTGTTGTACTTGCAACTAGGGATAGGGACTAACACATCTATCCAAGGTCTTAAATCAGATTTGGATAGGGACAAACACATCTATCCAACATTAGTCATGAATAGGGACACACACATTTGCTCACAACAATTATGATTGGGGACAAACACATCCAATCATAATCACCAGCTCATGTGACTGCGGACGAACACTTCCAATCACTTCACTACCTCGTGAATGGGGACAAACACATCCATTCACTAACAAGCAAGAAGTGTGATTGGGGAGATACACATCCAACCACAATATAAAAAGTTTAAGAACCAAGTCCTCATTATCACGTATGTAGCCGCCATTGTGGATCATTGCCACTCTGATCATAAATGATATGAGACAGTTGCCAGTGCCACTTGAAAACCGATCTTGGCTTTAGTCATTTTGGCACAA
This sequence comes from Chamaecyparis obtusa, assembly GCA_027943335.1. Classification (NCBI taxonomy): domain Eukaryota; kingdom Viridiplantae; phylum Streptophyta; class Pinopsida; order Cupressales; family Cupressaceae; genus Chamaecyparis; species Chamaecyparis obtusa. The sequence goes on from BSBK01006996.1 coordinate 140,387, forward strand.
ATAATTGTCACTAATGCAATTCGTTACCTCATCGCTAGTGATTGACGAGAGGTCGCTATATGTCCTCCAATCGCTTGTGCCTCCATCCTCCAATTGATTTGCTGCTTAATTAGCGAATTTGTATTTTGAGGCTTATTTTTTCAATTAAGAAGAATGAATATCTTCCTTCCCTTCATGTGAACGCTTCTACAAACTATAAGAGTGTCGGGTAGTACCGATCATGCACTCCAAATGCACTTTAACAAATATATATATGAAAAACTAAACGAAGACCAATAAGCACTACTCCTCAATATCTTATCATAACATTGTCAAAGCACTAATGACAAGATCCTTAAAACTATAAAACTTGCCTCTCTCTATGGACAATATATTGCTCCCTTAAAATTAATCCTCAAGAATCCTATATCTTTTCTTTATCGCATTCACTTAAAGGAGCAAAGTTGGTGATGATTATACACCGTGATCTCCCAAAATTGGGATCAACATTCTAATGTTCTTTGAGCCAACACTCGCCACCTTTCAACTAGTTGCTGAAATCTCATCACTTGTTCCTCATGTTGCAGCAATGCACCACATTTATAACAATATTGGTGCATGACTAGTTTGAGCATGACGAGCAAAGGTGATGAAGGGTGCTCCCCTTAATACCACAAACACATAACAGAAATAGAGAAACAACAACAATTTGCAAGAACAGAAAATGGGTTTCTTATTATCTCCACAAATGTGGATTTACAAATTTCAGAATTACAATATTCAAAGCCACATGGGTATTTTCCCTTGCAATATTCTGTAGGACAAAGCCTCGAATCATTACCCAGATCACCCAGAACTGCCCTAGACAACACTATGGGCCTTTCTTATATAGGCAATTTCCACCGCCCGTGAAGGTTCCAGAAATTTAGCCCTTAAGGTCGACTTCCCTAAGAATTATTTTATTTTACAAAGGGTCGGCTCCAAATAATTACAAAATATGTTTTTAGGTACCCAAATTTCTGGAGGCCATAACTTCCTAACCGTAGCTCCGTTTTTCTATTATAACCACTTTTCGGAAATGGGAGGACCTAATCTACAGTGCTTGACTTGCGCAAGCTCCAATCTGCTAGGGGTCGATTGCGATCCGGAGCCTCTAAGGCCTTCAAAATTGAGCTCAAACATTTCATACCTAAAAACCTCAATAACTTCACTGATACATATGATATGACAATGAAACTCAACTGGTAGGATGATATGACTAAGATGAACCTCCACCTGTGAAATCAGAACATTCCCAGCTCGTATGACCAACTTATCAAAACTAGTAAGTTTCCATAAATAGCATCTCTGCACAAGATAGCCCTTATTGAAAAGAAACCAAAATTTTTTTTTTTTTGGGTGATGCAAGATTGCTCTTACACCCAGGATGCTCCTGCATCAGAAGGGTTCCTCAAGTGGCTATTTGAGGAGCTGAGGCAATTTATGTCAAGAAAATGAAAACAATACACATTAAAAAAAGACTATCAAGTTGTATTCACACTGTATTCTTCCTTCAATCAAAATCACTTGCATAGCCACCTTCATGTTTGAGAAGATCAACACAAGATGTAGAAGAGCTACAAAATGTATTGAATGAGCATTGCAAGCAATTTATCTTTTTGAAAAATCCAAGCCAACACCATATAATGATGAATTGAGATTATTTATATTGTGCTCATCCTCTGAAACATCTAGAGCAACTTAGATGGTTCAAAAATCAAGAGACGAGATAGTAGCATCGTGTTTCACAGCCACTTCAAATCCTTTGTGGAAATTCCCAAAAGCAGCAGGCAGAAATGAAGCAAAACAAGACAGAGATAGATAAAGAGGAAAAACTGCTCACATAAGAAATAACTATGCTACTTTGATTTCAGATCTACCTCACATATCAGAGATCAGATCCACATGATAGATCAAAACCATAACAGTTGGGTTCAAGTCCACAATGCCTAATATCGATCAAGCTGTAATGTTTTCTCTGCTAGGTCAAGTTCTAGATGATCATTACACCCAGTCAATTAAATTTCTGTCAGTAATGTGCAATTCTTTTTTAAAGTTCTGTTCACAACACCATCACCACAGCGTTGCAAGCAGAAGATCACGCCAATGCTGTTTCCTTGATTTGTTTCAATATTTGGCACATCTACGCTACTTTACTTCTACAGCTTGAAGGATTACAATGAGTTCATATTCCAGCCCCTCTCGTGAGAGAGTGAAGGCTGTCTGTGCTTTGGTACCATATAAGAAATATGAGCAGAGAAATACAGAAGCTGCAATAATAAAAAACAAATATATGCGCTGCATCTTTTCAATCAAACACATTACATATTTATTGGATTATCATGTCCTATTTTATAGGAAAAACTCCAAACAACTTTCCTAAATGTATCGAGTTGTTTTAAGTTTTAACAATTCTAACACATTCGCACCACTAATATATTAACCTACTCAACAAACTATAACAAACCTATTTATTTTATGCATAAATATTATATGCATCCTATGATGCAATATTCTAACACCTGCGTGGATTCTAATTTCCAACAAGGATATTGATAGATCATGGCTTTTTGATGTTTGAGACTGCTGTTATAAAACTTTAGTAAAATTTATTATGCTGTTATACTAATGCTCTCATGATTTATTTACATATTGATATTGTTGTTATCAATTATTGACATATCTCTCCCCCCCCACCCCTCCTCTCTATAATATATTTTGAAAAATTCATATATATATATATATATTTAAAAATTTGTATACTGCCATCCCCTGCTGTCCCCTAAAATGACCCTCTAGGAAACATCTTGGAAAAGTGTCCCTTGCCGTTGCCCATCCCCATCCCCATCCCCAAAATGCTGTGTAACATAGGTTCTATCACCTCCTTTGATTTGATTTTTTATTCTGCCAGTCGTTTTCCCTTCTAAACTTAATTAATTAAGTTCTACTCATTTAGGTGGTATTACAATGAAGGTATGATGTTTAGCATCTTTAACTTTGATTAGTGGTTGATTCTTCACATGAATTCATAAAGCCATACATCTCATTACTTAATAGTATGCTGGTGTTGTCCAACCAAACTTTATAATTTTTTTTCAATTATAGACGCTAATATATAGCATTTTTTGGTATCTACAGACAGGTTGGATAATCTATGCTCGTTCAGCAGAGTATAAGCCGTTACAGCTTTTAATATTTGGATACATCTTTAGGATGTTCGAGAAATTAAAAGCTTTCGAGCAACCATCAATTCCATCAACCACTGTATGTATGTCTTGGTTGGAGAGATGACATTTTATGTATCTTTCTTTTTACCAAAGGAATTTTTATACCCTCTGCTTATTTGGGTTGATGCAAAAATATTTCCTTATTGTATTCATGATTATGGCTGATTTAAGTTATAGACAGAGAGATCTTCTCGATTCTGCAGTTTTTTCATTCCTTTTTTCATCTACTAAATGACAACCAAGATAGGCATCGTGCTTATGGGTTGGGTTTCTCTTTGTTAATTTAAATCACAAGTGTGTTAGCACATATGCTTTCTGGCATGTTGTTATCAGTGAATTTCTTTTAAAAAATTTCATCTCTATATACACGCAATTCTGGGTTTCAGGAGGATGCAGAAGATGAAAGCCAAAGTGTTCGGACAGGAAAGCGTTTATTGCGTAGTCTTGCACTCGTCTTTGGGTGTGTTGCTGTTTCATCATTGGTAAGCAATTCTGATTGAATTCATATGTTATTTATTTGTGGATGCCATTGATTTAATTGCCATTATAAACTCACACAAACCTATAGCGTTTAATGATAGAATTCTTCAATTCAGTTACTCATGCTTTCGTTTACAATAATTCAGAGTTTGTAATCACTGTACCATTTAAAATTTTGCTTGATTGATTGCGTATTGATTGTAAGGCTCACCTTCATGTCTCAACTAATAACAAAAAGGGTACCCATTACAATCTTGAAGACTGCATGGTTAGCCAGTGGGACTGTATGAACTGAAAGTAAACTAGAGAGTTCCCCCCCCTTACTTGGTTGCTACATGCCAATATCACAATTGCAGAATGTAGATTAAAGTATAATGGTTGGACCTGGAACTAGAAGTCAAAAGTATTATAGGGCTCCAGCAGTGTACCAGAGGAAGAGCTATGAAAATTGAGGGTTGTGGAACAACAAACGTTTGGTTTTGATTCTCAACAAGAGTATCCTGTTCTTTGTCATCTCTGCAATAGCAATCATGTTTCCTTCTCTCATATCATAGATAGTATAAACTACAAACTTTATCTTCAAATGTCAGTTTAAGCTTTTTCTCAAAAAGCTGTCGGACACTCACCAAATTATGCTATAATTGTGGTGAGTGGTATTCATCAACAACTTCTGTTTTCCCTTGTCTAGTGTCTACTTTGAATTTTCCTTTTCCACACACTTGAGAAATTTTTTGTCACTCAATCTTACTTCACTTTTAAAATTTTCATCAGTCTTTGAAAAATGCTTCTTTACAACCTGTCATGATTGGAGCAATTTGAATCTAGAAACCATACATCGTTACTTGTGTTTCCAATTTCACTGTTAGAAAGATACTAGTGTGGTGTGATCTTCATCTTTACCTTGCTTTGGACCTTTTTTATTCCTTGTGTTTTTTTGTGCATAGTTCACTTTTCTTTCTTCATTTGATTTCTTTGATTTGCAATTTCTTTCGATATGACCGAATTTCCTGTAACGGTAACTCTACACTAGCTGCCTTCTTGGATTAAATCTGCCTCCACCTTTTGAGAAATTGTGGCCTCTATGTTTTCCTCTTCCTCTGAAATTAGAACCAGACTCTTGATATGAGTTCTCCCTCTTGTTGCCTTGAGGAAAACTAGTAATTGTTATTTGTTTGATTTCATCATAGTTGGAATATACATATTATTTGGCTTTTCTTGTATTTGTCATGATCGTGCTTCTGGAAGTTGTTCACCGATATTATATGGATATCATATATTTTCATTATATTCTTTCTACCAAGCATGCGCACGACTATCGAAAACAATTCTCAATATTCATTAGTGTATTTTACTAGCTTACTTTCAGTATTTTGTTCTTCTGGTCAATTTTCTTTGCATCAATACTGTCTTTTATGAATAATGGACTTCTCATGCTTCTTTTCTTTGTTTAGGCTTACACAGGCATCCTCAATGTAATTGAATATCTTAATTTCTACATTCCACAAGTTCTTATTAAAGGCCAGGTAAGATTTTTGAATTTTGTTTGAACTTTAAGCAATTTATGTACATGTTTGTAGATATGTTACTTGTGATATATGGAAGGCTACTTCCGAAGAAATTTAATTTTGTATGATCAAAATCTGCAGGAACTATTTGTAACCTTGTGTTCTGCAATCGCGCTCTTCCTTCTTGGGTCGTATTATAGGTGACTAGATAACTACAGGATAGACATTTCTGTTCAGTCCAGAGGTGCTATTGTCTTCTGTGTATGGACGGGCATTAGAGTTGTATGAACAAAATCATAACTCAATCTGGCAGCTTCAGGTTGAACATGAGTGTTTGTTAATGGTCATTCTAGCTTTGACTAATTTAGGTCAAGCCTGTGCAAAGATATCACGAGGTTTTAATATGCAATGTAGCTCTAGGTCATGGTTTTTGAGTAAATTCATTTATATAATGTTATGCGGAGATTGTAGAGCTCTCCTTGGATATTGTATCCGGGGTTTGAAATTTTGAAAGATCCATGTTTGAGTGTTTCAAGCCAATCATGTTTCAGTTGTAACTAAAATAGGTTGTAGAACTTTATAAATAATGTAGAAAGAAATGCAGATTGATGATTAAATTTTTGTTCACTTATGAAGAGAATTTCATCTTCAAGCACAAGTACCCTTCAATTCAAATCCTCATTCAATGCCATAGATTTGCTTTACATCTTTTAAGCTTCTACTTGCTCAAAATATAAAGCTCTACACTTGGTGTGGCTTTCAATGTGTTGGTGCTCCAAGCCACACCTTGTAATTTTAGAGGACACACATTCAAAACGAACCCTCGGGAACAAGTTGGACTAGGCAATCAGGTGTGATTCATGATCAAACTGCAAGTAGTGTGGGCTAACTAATAAGAACAATCAACTCTTCTACTCTCGTGGCTCTGTTAGGCCAATGAGGGTATTTTGAGAGATTTTACAAGACGATTAAAGAGAAATTGAAATTTTATTGTCATAAAGCTTAGTCATGCCCTGTACATAAGGATACCTCAAAAGAGTGTGACTAAATATCCCTTGGACGAGCTTATTGGTCTGTTATACCTGTGGATCTCCAAACAACCGATCAATAACTGGTTAAAATGTAACTAAAGATGCAAATCCAAATTGATATCTTTAAATATACTGTTATTCATGGCTTCTTAAACCCATAAAAATCCAGAATAAGCATAGTTATATAAGGTTGGCAAATAAGTGCGAGCTCTACAAATATTTGACAGTGTTGAGTTTCCATGGGCTTATGTACATTGGTGAAAATATAATTTTTGGTAATTTAGTAGAAGGAACAACAGCATTTAAAAGACAATGGTCAATAAAACATTTATGGCTGGTGCCTACTACCGACATGAGATAGTCAAGAACCCACAGAAGGGGAAACAAATGCAAAGCGTGTCAAGCAAACTAGAGTTTAATTTTGTATTCCAATCAATAGAGCTGCAAATTCATCTAAAATAAAATTCGGTGATCCCAAAATAGATAAACTGAAGAGAGATTTCTTCTACACCCTCGATGATCTTATATATTCCTTATGCATGTCATCGGATGAAACTAGAGACTAATCACAAATCTATAATAAATCAACAATTATGACCCTAGAAGCATAATAAAAGTACCTGCCCCCCAAAATACTACAGTAATTATGGTGAATATAGCCTAGATGATTGGTCTTTGCTTGCAAATCATTCACCAAGGCTTACAAGAACATTTTAACCACCCTTTACCAACTCTTACTTAAGTTGATTACTTGAGAACACATTGCAAGCTTCCATATGCATAAAGTTGCAAGTGCATCAAATATTTCTACCTTACATTGCTCACATGGATGATACTTCATCAAATCTTCATTGTTGCATGTGCTTCGAGCTAAGAAAGAGAAGATATTTTTTTTAATATGTGAACCATTCTATTTGTCGTTGGATAATTTAAAGTTTAAACATTTTGCCTTTGGGCTCCCAAAGGGGAAACATTTTATTTTGCAAACAAGCATATATCAAAAAATTTGGCCAGTGACAAATAGAAGTTTGAATACCTTTATTCACAAATAATATTGTGCTTGTATTTGTTAATGATTTGTTGCTTCAGTCGGATAAATCCAATTGATGAAATCAAATGCTTAAGTGGCCTATTAGCCTTAAGCATTTGATATCCATCCTTTTCTATCTTATTGTTATGAAGCATTTGATATCCAAGTACACACACACGTGTGTGTGTGTGTACTTGGCAAGTTCTGCTGACTCACTATATATATATATATATATATATATATATATATATATATATATATATATATATATATATATATATATATATATATATATATTCTCCCCAGACTCGCCGAGAGTCAGCAAGTTGAGGTGAGTTCTGCTGACTCGCCATTTCGGACTCGCAAGTTTTGAGCATGACTTGCATGACTCGCCGAGTCATGCCAAAATTGGAGAGTTCGAGCTTCATGACTCGCGCTGCGACAGTCACTTGTTTCCAAGTTAAAAACAATTTAAAACGTAAGTTTTTTCTTTTCTTTTTTTTAAGATATGCTTTCTAATTTTCCCTAAAATGTATTCTATTTACTTGTTATGCGAAGAAAAGAGGAAAAGTGAGAGTGAGGAAGGAAAACAAGAGGTCATAGGGTTGCAACCACCAGGGAAGAAGAGCATCAAAGAGATGAAAAATAACATTCGAGAGGCCATAGGTTTGCATTGAGAGCATCAAGTAGTTTATAGCAAGATTTCTCAACTCATTTGAAAGAGGCAAGTGTTAAATTTTGTAGGTTTTGTTAGTTTTTTTTTCTATGTTTATGGGTTTTTCATTTGTTTGTTAAATTCTTTTACTTTAACTTTCCAAATCTTGAATATTTTCTATTAAAATATAAATTACATACTTCAATGAGAGAAGTGGAATAATAACAAAACCTTACATTATTTTAGAAAAAAATTGTAAACATGTATTTATAGTTTATAAATTCATAAAATTATCTTATTGTAGCAGCCTTCACGTTTTAAAAACATTCAATTTTCACAATGCCTAAAAAGGATGACACTTGAAATATACTGAAGAGTTTCCTAGAAGACAAAAAAATCAAACAAAATGTATATTTTGTAAATAAATAAATAAATTTTGGTGGCATCAATAGATTTAAATACCATATTACTGCCATACATGGCCATGATATTGAGATATGTAAAAAATAAATTGTCGAGACAAAACGTTTCTGTTATGTCCAGTTAGAAACACATGAATAAGAAAAAAAAATTAGGAAGAGGCATTTGAATGAGTTAAGTGTTATTGGCTCCCATTCATCTGCATCCGCATCCGCAACCGCATCCACATCTGCAGGTTGTGTTGGAGAGGGTTTTACCATGCCTCCCTTTCATCCTAGTGCTTTTGCTAGTGCTAGTGCTAGTGCTTCTGCTCCTAGTGGCACTGTTTTTTTTTGCCCTAGAGTCCGATGATCCAAGTTGGATAGCTTTTTTTGTGCCACACACTACTCCTAGGGACAACCCTTGCTTGAGAGCATGAGTTGGAATAAGGAAGTTCATGATGCTACAAGAAAACAAATTTGCAAGTTTTGGTGTTTTTGCAACATTCCATTTATTGCAGCCAAATAATTCTTTTTTGATTTGATTACTTTAAGTTTAAAAGTAAATTTTAAAATTTATAGTTTGAAAGTTCAAAGTTGAACTCTACTTTGTTTAATCATAATCTATTTGTGACAAGTCTCCTTACTGACAAGGCATGGTAGATTCTGTAACCATTTGTGGGCTGAGGTTTAAAGCCTCTACTGATCATGAGTTAAGTGACCCCCTCTTGTTAGAAATGGTAGAGGACATGAAAGTTGAGCTAGAGGACCACCAACGGACTTGGAGGCAAAAGGGTTGCACCATCATGACAGATGGTTGGACGGATAGGAGGAATAGAACACTCTTCAATTTTCTTGTTTTCAGTGGAGGTGATTGATCATTCTACTATCCTAAATGCATTGAATATCAATAATTTAAATTTTGATTTGTTGATTGATCTATGCTAATTGATAATTATTTTGCTTTATTTTTAAGAACCACCATGTTCTTGAAGTCCATTGATGCTTCTTCATATGTAAAAAATGCCACATACTTATGTGAGGCTATTGAGGAAGTCATACATGAGGTGAGGGAAGAAAATGTGGTGCAGGTGGTGACGGATAATGCATTAAGTTATGTTGCTATAGGTAAACTTTTAACTTTTTAACTTTTGAAGGAGAGACATCTATGAAATCATTTAAAATTTTCTTTACACATCTAAATTTTTAATTAATTTAAAATTGTTGCAGGTAAACTTTTGATGGATAGACACCCCCAAAATTTTTGGTCTCCATGTGCGACCCATTACCTTGACCTCATGTTGGAGGATATTGGTAAGCTTGAATGGGTGAAAGTATGCGTTGAAAGGACAAAAAATATTTTCAAATTTGTCTACAATCATGTATTGGTCCTTAGCATAATGAGACAATACACGGGGCAAAAAGGAGTTGGCTCATCTTGGTATCACAAGATTTGCCTTAAATTTTCTCACTAAAATCTTTGATGAAATCAAAGGTAGCTTTGAGGCGCATGTTTGTTGGTGAGGAGTGGACTTCTTCATCCTATGTTGTGACCATTGCAGGGAGGGATGTGACAGATTGCATTTTTGATGAGCTAGGTTTTTGGACCCCTTGTGTAGAGGTCGTGCAGGTAAATTTATTGCAATTTAACATTTAGTATTAATTTAAATTTATATGCATATTTTTATTTTGTTTCCAACTTTGCAATTTTTCTTATTTTCATGCACAATTGTGACTTAATTGTTTTTGTTTAACATTATCTGTAGGTCACTGAGCCCTTAGTAGTTCTCCTACGAGTTGTTGATGGGGAGAAGTTATCTATGAGCTACATATATGAGGGCATGGATAGGGCTAAGGAGGCCATTAGATCGATATATGTAGGAGTTGAGGATAAGTATGGCCCCATTTGGGAGATAGGAGATGACAAAACCAACTTCACAGGCCCATCCATGTAGCAACTTATTTTCTTAATCCGACATTTCATTTTCGCAAAGACTTCAAGGCAGATGAGGAGGTTCTTAGTGGCCTATATACAATTCTACAAAAGATGTCTAGTGATGGGAGTGAGACAACTATAGTGCATGATATAGATGCATATAATAATGTACAAGGGGTATTTTCGCAAGCAAGATGTGGAAAAACTCTCAAACAACATTGCAACCAGGTAGAAATATATGTTAAACTTAAGATTATTAAGTTTAAGTTTATGGCTTATGCATTTTGATTTTCATTTTATAACCTAGCCTTAAAGTTGGAAATGAGATTGATTTTTTTTCTTCTTTTCCTTATTTCAAATAGATGATGGTAAATTTTGGACACTGACACCTCTCCGATCACTCTAGTAGAGATTGATCCAGAGTTCGAGTGGTTCACTGACTCTAGTGATCCTATCTTCACTGAGGAGGACCATGAGTGGGTTGACCAGACAAATAGAGAGGCTGAGGTTGTGGTTATGGAAGAGGAGGATAAAGTGTGATCTAGCAGAGACACAACTGATGTTGATCATTGTGGCACCTCACAGGTGAAGATTATGGCTACTTAGTCATCTAAGACCTACCTTACATGCCTTTGTAGGAGGCAGACATACTGCTTTGAGGCTGAGGCTGAGCTAGAGCCTGAGCCATAGACTTGTTTTTGTTTACAGTTACACATATGTTAGGGAACATTCTGTTGGCAAGTGATGTTTTGGGAGCACTATGGATCACTTGAGGGTTGTCATTTATGGCAACACTTATGTTATATTGATCGCATGTAGTAAGTATGAGTGTTGGAGACACAGTCATGAAAATGACTAAGTACACAATCAGATTTATAGAGTATTATAGTATTGTTTTGGTCAACGAAGATAGTATATGCTATGTGATAGCTTGCGAATTTAGAGGAAGATATTTTGGGATATGTATGACCTTTTGTTGAGGTCTCACATGTTTTAGTATTGATATAAGTAAGTTACAGTAATATGAAGGCATGCGAAGACAGAGGAACATTGAAACATGGCATATGAACAGTTGCAATGATTAAGGGAATGCTCGATGGAATAGTAACATGCTAAGTCAGATAAAGATTGTATATTGCCGACACTTTGGTAATACAAGATCGCCGACTCAGTATTTATTATTTGCATGAGTAATTATTATGTTTTGTATTGTATTTGAGAGCCGACTGGATGACAGAATAGATATAAATAAAGAGTGTTTTGTGAAAGCAATAGATGGATAGAATAAGAATGAGATATGGATGCGAGATTGCGATATCAGTGATGGTAAATAGCAGATATGAGATCAGAGATTAACAGAGACTATTAAAAGCTTTAACTGGAACTATCAAAGCATAGCAGATGCTTGTATTGTTTACTCTTGAGAGCACTTTTTGTAACTAAATTGTTGATTGTAAGAGTTGTAAGCTCATTATACTTTTAATAGGGTTTTGTATACCTCTAGCAGGGTCTCTATTCCTCTAACAAGGAAATGTACTATGTAATACTCAACTCCTAACAGGGATATTATATTTTAGTGCATAATGGTTGGTACCATCCCCATCGGTGTTTTCCCTTGGCCAGGGTTTCCTCGAAAATAAATAATGGTGTTATGAGTTATGTGTTATGTGTTTATGTTCTTTTCATTTCAACATTTATATTGTTTACTTGCAATTGGTTTAAGTTTGATTTAAAGTGTTGTAATACTGATTCACTCCCCCTCCCAGTATTACTTAATCCCAACAATTGGTGTCAGAGCTATTGGCCCTTGGAGATAAAGTCTAACAGCTTAAGGGAGATCATAATGGATTCAAAAAGTTTGCAAGAGAATTTTGAAGCAGCACTTGATGACTTGGACAAAGAAAAGGCCGAGCATGGCCTTAGGGGGAGCATTAGATGTAGACAATAGAATATATTCAGCCCTTGATTATGTGGAATAAGCTCATGCGAGCTTAGATATGGTGTATACAAACATCATGGAGTTTATATCTATGATCGCAACACTTGGAGATTCATACCCTATGAGCACGAGATTTGTGTTTGACTGGACAACGTGCGAAGTTGAGGTAACTGTGATAAATGCATTTACTCACCTAGCGATGGATTAAAGACCTCAAAGCATATCATTTCTTCACCGTTTGATAAGCGACAACCAAGGAGAGCAGAGTTAAGAAGCACATCAACCATCTAGCAGCTACATTGCGTGATCAATTTAAACAAAAGTTCCAGAATCTAGCGTACTCAAGATATTTAGATAATATACTCTATCAAGAAGCTATGGATGCACCCGTGATCTATGATGTTGTTGATAGGCCAAGGTATAAGTTTAAAAGACATCCTTTTAAGTCTTGTGAGGATAATCCTGAAGGAGCATTTTTGCAAACCCCATACGACGTCCTTCACATAGAAGACATTAGGGCTTACATTCATTGTAAGTATGAGACTATAGGGGATGTGGAAATATACATGGAGATAGATGAAATGATAGAATCAGATGGAAATATGAAAGATGAGTTCAAACACTTAGAAGACCAATCAATCATAAAGCTAACCCTTCTGAATGAATTCAGCGAGACTGAATGGTTTAAGATTATTCGAAGCAGAATACATGATCAGTTTATCTGGATAGGAGAACAACCTGTGAAGATATGTAGTCAGCTAATCCATGATATAACTGGACTGGACAACACTAGAGCTATCCCTGTGGTAGAGAAAAACATTAAGAAGCAAGTTGAAACCCTGACACATTGCAAATGGAACAAGCGAGCGATGACTGTCAATGATATATTTCAACAAGATGTGAGACTAGTAGCAATGCTATTAGGATACAAGTTATACTACAATAGCAGACCTAATTCTGTATCAGCAGGAGTCATAATGATGGCCTACAAAATGGTAAAGGAGAACACCAAGTATATCTTATGCGAAAATCTAGCAGAACAATTCTTGGAGAATGTGAGGATTGTTAAGAAGGACAAGTCAAAAGCATTAAGATTTGGTTCACTTTTGATACATATGTACATTCACATTGAGCACAAATTTCCTGGAATGCACCCTAGAGCATGGAAGGACAACACACCTACTAGTATACAAATATAAGAGAGCTACAAAAGATAGAACAAAGACTGGGTAGATGGTGAGTTGTTTTCTATGATCAGATTTTATAAAGGCAAACGAAGGAGAGATATAGGATTCCTAAAGAGCTAGTTTAAAGATATAAGGATACAATTTGTTTCATGGTTGAAACTGATTGTGTATGCTTCAAAGTAGTTGAGCCTAGGAAGAAATGGTGCTATTCTATGGGATATGAGGTTAGTTTTGAAGTACTTACAATGCAGATAGAGCATGTGCTAACATCAGAAATTGACACATTTGAAGAAAGATGGGGAACTTATCTAGAAAAGTTAGCAAAGATTAGAGAAGAGTAGGACAAAGGAACTAGGAAGAGGAAGATAGAAAAGATGGTTTATGAAATGGCAGCGAAGGCTCGAATCACAACGAAAGAACTAAAGGAAGTAAGAACTAAGATGACAAACGGATCTTCTAGCATGAGGATTGAAGCCCCTCCACCTTTTGAAGCAGAAAAGGTAGTAAGCACCACTTTTGATATAATTGATTTATCAATCACCCCTGAGAAGAAAGCACAAGAGGATGTACCTGCAGACACTCCTAGGAGATCTACAAGATCAAACAGACCTAGCAGCCCCAAGAGACAAAAGAGTGAAGTAGAAACAAAGAAGAAACAGGAGAAGGTATCTGAGAAGAAAGAAGAGAAAGATGAACATAAGAAAACACAGAACCTATGGAAACCAGACATCAAAATATTGCAGAAAAGAGTAATAAAAGATGGTAACTTGAAGACTCTGAATAGGTACTATGAAAGGTATGATACTGACAATCAATTAGTGATTGAAGATATAGTGATTGAGCACCTTCTAGTTTACAAAAAGAATTGATTAGAGATTGAAGGCAATATTCCAAAATATTTGTATGGGAAGCTAGAAATATGAAAATGATTAGCACAATCAGAGGATGAAACAATAAGGAACAACACCATTGAAGATATGTTGCTTGTAGTTTCCATACAAGAAAGGGAGAAAATAATTAAGGAACTCAAACCCCTACTGAGGACTAAGGCCAGACTTGTGAAAATAATGGCAAAGAAATATGATGAGGTAATTGAGGACACACAAAAGGCATTAGATCAAATTCTGATGAGCAACATGCCTAAGAAGACTTCACCTCCCAAAGCTACCAAACCTACACCACTAGGAATGTGAGAAAGCTCTAAGATAGCTAAGAAGAGTATGGAAGCAAGTGAAGTTGACAAGCAACCAGACTTTTTTGTTGCTGGTGTGCCTGTGGCACTTGACACTTCATTGGATGAGAGTGACCCGTTTCAAAAAAACTTAGTGCGATGACAGAAGAAGAGGAAGGATAGAGAGAGGAAGGATAGAGAGAGGAAGAACATAAATAAGAGATAGGGACAAACAAAGTAAAAGAGGTAAGAGTTGAGATCAAACAAGAACCTGATACTTCTTCCACCTTATTGTTGGCAAGTATGGCCAAACTAGTGAGCACTGATGTGGAGAGTATGGATGAGGATGAGTTCATGAGATTATCCTTCATAGCATTTGCTAAGGCAAAAGAGAGGTTAGAACAAAAAGGAGATAAGAAGGTTAAGGTGATCACTAGGGTAGTAGATACTGTGAATAAGATACTCCCTATACCTCTTACATACCTCTTACATTTCAAGGCAAAGATGATGCAAAGAACCTGAACATGGCACTAGATAGCTTCGACAACCATTATGAGACAATTGTGAAGATCAAAAAGGATAAGGAAGAGAAGAGATACATAGAGAAGAAGTTGAAGGAAGTTTGCTAGTCCATTTCATGGGACTTGGGCATTCTGAAAGCAACTACAATTAAGGCCAAAAGCTGTGTTGCACAAGGAAGAAAATTGTATAGTTATTGCATCAATCCTATCAGACACATCAAGAACATTGAAGACATTATAGCTAAGGACAGGGCTACCTTGGATAGTATGATGGACAGTTGTGAGACCTCCTCACAAACTTTATTGGAAATGGATAAGCAGACATCCAAAATTTTGGATAAAATAAATGTTTTGGATATAGAGAAAGGGAGAGTACCGACAAGATTTGGTTTGCTAAAGAGTTTAATCACTCCTAAGCTATCAATTCTTGAAGCTTATCTCACTGAGATGGAAAAGAATGGGGAATCAATGACAAACTCTGTACCCATTGAGCTAAAGGCAATAGAGACTGCATCTTATGCACTAATTGGACTGATTCATGTCAGTGACCTATTGATTAAGTCATGGAATGATGAAGTGAAGACCTTGAAGATTCCTTCCAAGATATTCTAAATTTGGTGAGTAAGCACTAAGTCCTACATATTTAAAATTTTGAAGTTTTGTGAGTACCTTTGCCATTGATGTCAAAGGGGGAGAAGAAGAGAAAAATGAAAAAATGATGATGAGAAGAGAAAATTAAAAAAAAGAAGAAAATTGTAAATAAAAGAAAGGAAAATATGTATATGTATATAAGAAAGAAAAGTAGAAGGAAGAGTACATATAGCATTTTTGACACTTAGTCATTTTTCGCTAAGTGTTGCCATCAATGCCAAAGGGAGAGATTGTTGGCAAGTGATGTTTTGGGAGCACTATGGATCACTTGAGGGTTGTCATTTATGGCAACACTTATGTTATAGTGATCGCATGTAGTAAGTATGAGTGTTGGAGACACAGTCATGAAAATGACTAAGTACATAATTGGATTTACAGAGTATTACAGTATTGTTTTGGTCAACGAAGATAGTATATGCTATGTAATAGCTTGCGAACTTAGAGGAAGACATTTTGGAATATGTATGACCTTTAGTTGAGGTCGCACGTGTTTTAGTATTGATATCAGTAAGTTATAGTAATATGAAGACATGCAAAGATAGAGGAACAATGAAACATGACATATGAACAACCACGATGATTAAGGGAATTGTAGATGGAATAGTAATGTGCTAAGTCAGATAAAGATTGTATATTGCCGACACTTTGGTAATACGAGATTGCCGATTCAGTATTTCTTATTTGTATGAGTAATTATTATGTTTTGTATTGTATTTGAGAGCCGCCTGGATGACAGAATAAATATAAATAAAGAGTGTTTTGTGAAAGCGATAGGTGGATAGAATAAGAATGAGATATGGATGCAATATTGGGATATCAGTGATGGTAAATAGTAGATGTGAGATTAGAGATTGACAGAGACTATTAAAATCTTTAACTGGAACTATCAAAGCATAGCAGATGCTTGTATTGTTCACTCTTGAGAACACTTTTTGTAACTGAATTGTTGATTGTAAGAGTTGTAAGCTCACTATACCTTTAACAGGGTTTTGTATACCTCTAATAGGGCCTCTATTCCTCTAACAAGAAAATGTACTATGTAATACTCAGCTCCTAACAAGCCTAGATCTCCTAACAGGGATATTATATTTTAGTGCATAATTGTGGGTACCATCCCCACTGGGGATTTCCCTTAGCCAGGGTTTCCTCGAAAACAAATAATGGTGTTATGAGTTATGTGTTATGTGTTTATGTTCTTTTCATTTAAGCATTCATATGGTTTATTTGCTATTGGTTTAAGTTTGATTTAAAGTGTTGTAATACTGATTCACCCCTCCTCTTAGTATTACTTAATCCCAACACATTCGATGTCATGGATTTTATATACATTTGACAATATTTATAATTCTATATATCTATGTTTTCTATTTCCTTCACTACAATTTATGTTTGTAGTTGTACTTATGTGATGGATCAGGATGTATGTTTCATTGTTTAATAGTTTATGACATTATGTATGTGATCAAATTAGCTTGAATTGATGATGTTATTATGTCTTTAAGCTTTATTCAATAGTGGGTGCATGAAACAAGTTTTAAATCATTAAAAATCTCTAAATTTCAAGGGGTTTTTCATTTTGCCGAGTCACAAGTCGAGTTAGCCTTGTTGAGTCCGAGCTGAGTCTGAGTTTGGGAACTATATATATATATATATATATATATATATATATATATATATATATATATATATATATATATATATATATATATATATATATATATATATATATATATATCTCTCTCTCTCTCTCTCTCTCTCTCTCTATATATATATATATATATATATATATATATATATATATATATATATATATATATATATATATATATAACTACTGTTATTTATCCAATAAATATTTATCACATATTATTAAATAATGATAATAATATATGTCGATAAGCATCGACCAAATATCTTTTTGTGTATCGACTATGATGTCGATAAGTTGAGTCAAATGAAATCATCGTCAATGAATATCGACAGTCTGTGCATTATCTATCTATCTATCTATCTATCTATCTACACACACACACACATATATCGGTTGATATGGTCATTAATGTCATTGCAAACATGTCGATCAATATTCATATTGGTTGCTAATGACTGTTACTAGTAATTTGTGGTTATACATATTTTGCAGCGATCAGTATAAGCATTAAGCCATTAATACATTGTTAATGGGACATGTCTCACATAGAGATATGTCCCTACATGAACCTTGTTCACGTAGAGACATGTCTCCTCATGGTGTATATATATATATATATATATATATATATATATATATATATATATATATATATATATAGTAATTGGAAATGTAACTTGGAAAACACAAAAATCAATAAGTGCCATTACAAGTTACAACAAGTGATAAATACATATATCATACCTTCTCATATATAAGAAAGATATTATACTTACTTGAACATTGTTCTCTCATATAGATTTGCATCTTCACAGAAGTATTCACATTAGATTTAAAAGAGATAGAGGTATAAATCTAACTAAAAGCTATTCTAGTTGCATCATTAGGAATTGGGCTCATTATATATCTAGGAAATAAAAAATAAAATTTAAATTCATCTATGTTAAATCTGATCACAATTTTAACATGGTATCAGAACTGGCATAAGAAAAGATTAGATCAGATAAATTGGAAAAGAAATCTAATCACCATTAAAGATCTATAAAACTTATAGATAAGAAAAATGGCAAGTGAAGTTAGATTCAAAGATAGGCTTGAGGGAGTTTCGAATTTCATTTCCTGAAATTCAGAATAATGATGGTACTAAGACAACATGAATTAAAAACATTTGTGGAGAAGGCTATACCTATACCAAATGATGATGATGAGAAACGTCTATGGACAAAGAACAACAAAAATGCCATGAAGATTCTAGTGGATGTAGTAAAAGACCACATAGTTCCTATTATATCTAAATTAGATACAACATACCAAATGTTCATAACTCTAGAGAACATCTATGAGATAAACAATAGTAGTAGGGCCCTTGCCCTAAAACAACAACTCCACCATGTCAAAATGAACAAAGGGGAAACTATGATGTCCTACTTTATGAGAATAACCGAACTAAGGGATCAACTATCTACTATTGGTCACTAGATTGATAGTAAAGAATTGTCAATGCTTACTCTCAATGGATTATCTACATCTAGGGAAGCATTCATTCAAGGGATAAGTGCTCAATTTAAACTTCCTAAGTTCGATCGATTAAAGATCGACTGCATTAAAAAAGAGTCAAGACTAATCACTAGAGCGACCGGGTTAAACAAACATAACGAAGAGATCCAAGTATTGAATACTAATTCTCACAAGAAAGGGAGGAAAAAAAAATTCAAACGAAAGAAAGGAAATGACACCCATAGAAAACACTCATTCAAAAGAAGGGATGATATATCTAAAGTGCAATGCTTTAGATGTGACAAATATGGACACCGTATTGTGAAGTGCTTGGACATATTCAAGCATCAAGCCTCACTAGCAGAAGTTAACAAGGATAAGGATACATAAATAATTGTATTCCTTTCAGCTCTATCAAGTGAGGTGTCCACTAGTAGCAATACTTGGGTCATTGATAGTGGAGCATCTCAACATATAACATGATTCAGAGAGCAATTGGATATTTTAGAAGAAAACTCAGATGAAGAAGTCACCATTGGAGATAACTCCATCTACCTTGTGAAAGGAATTGCGATCTGTACAATTCAACTAAAATTTGGAGTTTCACTTCAACTAATAGGAGTACTATTTGTACCAGGCATCAAACACAATCTAGTCTCCATCTCAAACCTTGAAGACAAAGGATATTGGATCACCTTCTTGGATGGGAAAGTTCTAACATGGCCAAAGAACTCAAACATAAGGAAGACATACACCATAGGGATTCAAGATGGATGCCTATACAAACTTTGCACCACTCCTTCTCAAGCCCTAATCCATGATACCTCTACTACAAATGAACTATGACATAGACAGTTAGGACATCTTCACTTTCGTGCTCTACCTTCTATAGAGAAACTTGTTATAGGATTACCTAAATTAAATCAAGACCATAAAGGAATATGCAAGGGTTGTGATCTAGGTAAGAACACTAAGGGGACTTTTCATAGTAGTGAGAGTAAATAAAAAAATATACTTAAAACTTATTCATACAAATCTATGTGGACCAATGTCTGTAACCTCCTTGGGGGGATTTTTGTACTATATTATTTTTGTTGATGACTATTCTAGGAAAACTTGGATCTATTTCTTAAAACTTAAATAATCTAATGAAGTCCTATCAAGATTTAAAGAATTCAAGGCCTTAGTTGAAATTTTTTTTAGGGAAAAGAATCAAAACCCTAAGGTCAAATAATGGGGGGGAATATATCTCTGATAACTTTAAATAATTTTGTAATACAACTGGGATTAAGAGGGAGCACACTGTTCCTTACAACCTGAGCAACAAAATGGGGTAGCCGAAAGGAAAAACATGACCATACTAGAAGAAGCTAAAGCTATGATGCATGATCAAAACCAACACACCTCATTTTGGGTTGAAGCCTCTAGTACTGCTGTTTACATACAAAATAGATGTACTCATTCTCTCCTAGATAACATAACCCCTGAAGAAGCATTTACTGGAACTAAGCCTGATATAAGCCACTTTAGAATATTTGGTTGTCCTGTCTATATCCAAATTCCTAAAGAGAAAAGCTCCAAACTAGAACTGTCAGGGAAGAAGGGGACATTTGTTGGATATAGTGAATCATCTAAAGCCTACATGATATACATTCCTAGTCATAAATTAATTGAGCTTAGTAGAGATGTAACTTTTGAAAAAGACATTACATTCAAAAGATCCAAAGACATTAATGAAACAGATGATGAGTCTCCTCAAAATGTGGAAGAGGATCTTGGCCCTAAGATTCAGAGGGAGATACTTGTAGATGATAATAATGAACCTATAAACTCTATTCTTGGGCCTAGAGATTTTGTTGTTAATTGTAAAAGGCCCCTACGGGCAAGGAAACTAATTGAAGAGGTAGAGAATTATGTAGCTCCAAATGGTACCTTCAGAGAAAGAAAGAAACCAAAAAGATATTCAAACTATGTTTCCATCATGAGTGAACTTATCAAGTTTGAACCTTCTAATATTGAGGAAGCACTTCAACATCAAGTTTGGAAGGATGTTATGATCAAAGAATACCAATCCATTCTAAAGAATGATGTCCGAGACATTGTACCTAGACCTAAAGACAAATCGGTTGTCTCATCCAAATGGCTCTTCAAAATCAAACATGCAACCAATGGAAGCATTGAAAAACATATGTCAAGATTTGTCGCTAGAAGGTTCTCACAAAAGGAAGGAACTGATTATGAAGAGACATTTTCCTCAATCTCTCATTACACTTCTGTTAGGGTAGTAATTGCTATTGCCACATCAAAATGTTGGAAAATTCACTAGATGGATGTGAAGACCGCTTTTGGTAATGAAATCATAGAAGAGGAAGATACTTAGAACAACCAGAAGGATTTGTGGTTCATGATGGTGCTTCTCATGTTTTCAAATTGAAGAAGGCTCTATATGGCCTCAAACAGGCCCCTCGATCCTGGTATGAGAGGATAGCCAATTATCTCTCCAAATTAGGATTCTCCAAGAATGATGCAAATCCTAACCTCTACTTCAAAGTAACAAATGGTGATATGTTAAATCTCATTCTTTATGTTGATGATTTACTAATCACAAGAGAAGATCATCTCATCACCAAGTGTAAAAAAGACCTTTCTTCCAAATTTGATATGAAGGATTTGGGTATGGTACACTACTTCCTTGGATTAGAAGTATGGCAGGAAGATAATTGTATTATCCTAAATCAAGGTTAGGTTTAGAATGGTGGACAACAAGCCTATGTCTACACCCATGGAGAAAAATCTACATAAGGTAAAAGAGGAAACTTCAGAATCAGAATTAGTAGATCCTACTCTCTACCGACATATAATTGGGTCCTTGATGTATTTGGTGAGCATCATACCAGATATTTGTTATGCAATAAATGCACTTAGCCATTTTATGTGTGAACCTAGAAAAATACACTTAGTTGCAACAAAACACATTTTAAGATACCTACATGGGACTATTAGATTTGGATTAAATATGACAATGTAGATCTAAATCTACATGGATATTCAGACTTAGATTGGGTTGGAAGTGCTGTTAATCAGAAAAGTACCCCAGGATGTTCTTTTAGTTTGGGATTTTCCATGATATCTTGGTTCAACAGAAAGAAATTCTTAGTTTCACAAAGCTCTACCAAAGCCGAGTACATTGCAGCATCCATGGGAGCTTGAGA
Organism: Chamaecyparis obtusa; assembly: GCA_027943335.1. NCBI lineage: Eukaryota > Viridiplantae > Streptophyta > Pinopsida > Cupressales > Cupressaceae > Chamaecyparis > Chamaecyparis obtusa. The sequence goes on from BSBK01006996.1 coordinate 162,496, forward strand.
AACAGTATGGTTGAGAAAACTATTGGTAGGTTTGTTTGGACAAACCATGGATTCCACAATTATACACTGTGATAACCAGAGTTGCATAAAGCTTTCTATGAATCTTGCATTTCATGATAGGTCTAAGCACATTGAGATCCCCTACCATTATGTTACAGACATGGTGGAAAAAAATGTTATACAGCTGAGATACATTAGTACAGATGAGAAAACTGCTGATATTCTAACCAAGCCTCTCTTTAAGATAAAAGTGGATCACTTTAGTGGTAAGCTTGTTATGGTAAAAAATGTAAATTTTAATTGAGGTTGAGTCTTAATAAATCTATTATACTAGCATTTTTTTAAAGATGTTTTATATAAACTCTTTTTGTCATGTGAGTTATTACATGATCTTGTGGAAGCATCATGAAAGGTGATGATCTTTCAATATGTTTACTTGTGGTTTCTATTGTAAAGTGATGACTTTAACAATAGTTTAACCTACTATTATGATGTATATAATATGGTTGATATCTGTGGATATGTCATGATAGTTCATATCTCTTATGTAATATTAAGTGAGTAGTGTGAAACTACAATGAGTTATATTACTAAGATATGTCATGGTGGATTATGAGATGTAGCATCCTTGGATATTCTATGAGTAGGTGTCTTCATTGGTAGGCATCATGAGACTTGATGCCAGTGCACATACCAGAAAAGACAAGAGTATGGTGAATATCATATGGTTGATATTCGTGGACATACCATACTCCTGATGATACTGTGAGGTAACATCAGTTATGGTGGATGTCATTTTGATATCCGTGGATATACCATAACTGTGAATATCATGTTGAGGTGATATTATTCTTTCACAATACATGAGTATATTTTATTGTTTAATTGGATAGAATTCATCCTCCCTAGCTGAGAGGGAGTGTTAATGATTTGTATCTTTGGTCGGATAAATCCAATCGATGAAATCAAATTCTTAAGTGGCCTATATATATATATATATGTGAGATGTATCATATTAATATATACATATATATTGTATATTACTACTGTTATTTATCTATTAAATATTAATCATATATTATGAAATAAGGATAATAATAATATTCGATAAGCATCGAATATGATGGTCGATAAGTTGAGTCAAATGAAAGATATCATCGACAGTATGTACATTATCAAAGTCGATATCTGTATCAACTATGGTTACCACTATATATATATATATATATATATATATATATATATATATATATATATATATATATATATATATATTGGTAGATATGATCATCGACATCATTGCAAACATGTTGATCAATATTCATATTGGTTGTTAATGACTATTACTATTAATTTGTGGTTATACATATTCTGCAACGATCCGTATAAGGATTAATCCATTAACAAGTTGTTAATGGGACATGTCTCACGTAGAGACATGTCTCCTCATGGTATATATATAGTGATTGAAAATGTAACTTGGAAAATAAAGAAATCAATAAGTGCACATGTTTTCCCCTATGTTCTGAGGCTTCCTTGGCAAGGCATTACATCTGGTATCAGAGCCCATGTTCATACTCTAAGAGCTCTTTTTTTTATGTTCTTATTGTGTTTGGTGTGAGCGGTGTGGTTGTATATGATACTTTTCAACTTTTTTCCTTACTCCCTCATTTCCTTAGCATGGCTTATAGGTTATTATGATGGTTCCAATTTATGTCTTATTCTATCATGAAGGATGCCTCCTAAGAATAGAGATGGTTGACAAAACCCCCGTTAGGAGAACTATGAGGAGGAGCATAAAAAATAATAATGTTAGGAGGGTCATCAAGATCATCAATAGGATGATTAGTAGGATGGACAAAGAGAAGACTATAGAGGTGGTTGAGGTAGTGATGATAGGGATCCCCAAATTTTTTTATTTTCTATAGGAGCTTATTTCTTGGTTGGGACCTCATCAAGAGGCATCTCAGCATGGGGAGTCACAACTCTAATCATGGTCATTGAGAGGATGGGAGAAAGTGTAAGCATTCTTGTATGTTGACTAGCTCTACATTAGATTAGAGAAGAGGCAAATAGTATGTGATGTACCTTTTTCTATAAGAGGATATAATAAATAAATAATAATTAATAATAAAATAAATATAATAATAAAATAATAATATCGTAAGAATTTAATATAATTATAATATAATAAATAATAATATTAAAATAAATAATAAATATAAATTACTAAAATCTACTATATATATAATATAAAAAATATATTAAATGAGTATAATAAAAAAGAATCACGAGATTAATGATGATACAAAGGTATTAAAGGTTAGCAACTCTAATGATTTTTTAAAGAAGTCAAAATAAATATTAAAACCAATATTTATGTGATGGAGCAAGCTCTATCAAAGGTTCAAGATTTGGTATTAGCGAAGGAAGGGTCACATCCTGTTATGTATGTGGAGCCTAATCAGACTCAGGTTCTTTCAACATGGTTTCCCCCCTGACTTATCTACGGGGTCAAGGGGCAGAGCCCCTTGCGGGGTCCTGGAGCAGCGCCCCAGGCGGGGTCAAGGGGCAGAGCCCCTGATGGGGTCAAGGGGTAGAGCCCTAATTTTTGTTATGTCAAAAATACTTGTAAAAAGGGCTTAGGGTTTGAGATTTATGTATGGGGGATTTTGTAGCTTCCTATGGTGGTATTGAGTTGCAGGTTTCAGATTGTAATCACTGGATAATAATAAAGATATTGGACTTGCTGTTGGTGGATGTAGCTCAGGGATTGGGTGAACCACGTTAAATTTTGTGTTATTGTGTTATCTTCTGTGTGTCAATATTTGCATTTTTTTCTTATTATTCTAACAAATGGTATCAGAGTGAGGTTATTTCATTCGTTCTTTCATCTATTCTCTGAAGCAGGTCTCACGAGTTAGTGGGAGAGTCTCTCGGTTAAGTGGGAGAAATGGCTGACGAGGGTAGGCTGAAGGTTGATAATTTTAATGGGTAGAACTTCCAGTTATGGAAGATGCAAATGGAGGACTATCTCTATCAGAAGGATCTATGGCGGCCATTAGAGAGAATAGCCAAGAAAGAGGCAACAATGTCTCAAGATGATTGGGATATTTTGGATAGGAAGGCACTGGGGAGTATTCGTCTATGCCTGGCACAATTGGTGGCATTCAATGCTACTAGAGCAATGAAAGCTAAAGATATGATGGACACCCTAGCGAAGTTGTATGAAAAGCCTTCAGCTTCAAACAAGGTATTTCTTATGAAGCGTTTATTTAATATGAAAATGGTAGAAGGTGGATCAGTCGCTGATCATTTGAATGAGTTTAATATAGTTACAAGTCAGTTAGCCTCAATTAAAATTAATTTTGATGAAGAGGTTAGGGCTCTCTTGATTTTGTGCTATTTGCCAGAAAGCTAGAATGGCTTGGTAATGACTGTTAGTAATTCTGTTTCTAGTTCTAATACCCTAAAGTTTGATGATGTTATTGGTGTTATATTGAGTGAGGAAATTCATAGGAAAAGCTCAAAGGCATCCACATCGGGTAGTGTATTAAATGCAGAAAGTAGAGGCAGAACAAGAGATAGAGGAAACAACTCTGGAAATCATGAAAAATCATGAGGGAAGTCAAAAAGAAAGAGGTCTCAGTCAAGAGGACCTAGCGACTACTGGTACTATGGAAAACTAGGACATAAGAAGAAAGATTGTTGGTCTCAGGAGAAAGATCAAGGAGACAAACATGATGGAAATAAGGAGGCAAATGTGGTAAGTAACAAATCCAAAGAGGATGCTTTGCTCTTGTCTTTAGAAAATGTTGATGATTCATGGGTGTTAGATTCGGGGGCTTCATTTCGTGCTACACCCCATAGAGGTTATTTTGTTGATTATGTCCAAGGGGATTTTGGGCTAGTTTATTTGGGAGATAATGAACCCTGTCAAATTGTTGGAAAAGGGAAAATCAAGATTAAGTTGCACAATGGGAATCATTGGCTACTACAAGAGGTAAGACATGTTCCAAGGCTGAGTAGAAATTTAATTTCTATAGGGAAACTCACTGATGAGGGTTGCACAGTTACTTTTAATGATAAAAATTAGAAGGTTTCAAAAGGTTCTTTAGTAGTAGCAAAAGGTGTGAAAGTAGGCACCTTATATCTTTGTACAAGTCATACTGTTCCCTCTACTTTAATTGTTTCAGAGAAAAAATGAATGTTCAGGAACAATTGCTGCAGTTGAGCAGGTAGAACAAGAGACAGTTGCTAAAGATTATGAAACAATGCTATGGCATAATAGACTTGGGAACATGAGTGAAAAAGGTATGAAATTACTTCATTCAAAGAAAGTTCTACCAGGTCTGAAATGTGTTAATATGGATTTCTGTGAAAGTTGTGTGTATGGAAAGCAAAAGAGAGTTAGTTTTGTAAAGAGTGGGAAGGAAAAGAAAGATAAAAAATTAGAGCTTGTGCATACAGATCTATGGGGTCCAGCTCAGGTATCTTCCCTTGGTGGCTCTTAGTATTATGTTACATTCATTGATGATGCAACTAGGAAAGTATGGATATATTTCATTAGACAAAAATCTGATGTATTTGAAACTTTTAAGAAATGGAAAAGCTTGGTTGAAAATGAGACTGGAAAAAGATTAAAATGTCTCAGATTTGATAATGGTGGTGAGTATTGCAGCAAAGAATTTGAAGATTATTGTGCCTCTACTGGTATTTGTAGATAGAAAACTTTTCCAAGGACTCCACAGGAAAATGGAGTGGTTGAACACATGAACAGGACAATAATGGAACGTGCTAGGAACATGAGGTTTCATGCTGGGCTCCCCCTAAACATGTGGGCAGAGGTTGTAAATATTGGTGTATACTTGATAAATAGAGGCCCCTCTACTCTCTTGGATTGTGGTATTCCAGAGGAAGGATGGGCAGGTAAGAAGGTGAGTTATTCTTTTCTCAGAACCTTCGGTTGTGAAGCGTTTGCACATATAGATTCTGAAAATAGAACCAAGCTGGAAGCTAAATTTAAGAAATGTATATTTGTTGGATATGGCATTGATGAATTTGGTTATAGGCTTTGGGATTTTGACAATCATAAAATTGTAAGAAGCAGGGATGTCATATTCAATGAGAAAGTGTTGTACAAAGATTTGTTGCAGTAGCATGAGAAGAAAGAAAATGATTATGTAGTGCTGGATGATATTCCAAATGATAATGTTCTAAAAATTCCTTATGCTTTTCAACAATAGCAACAACAAATACCACATACCCCAGTGAATGTTAGATGGTAAAAAAGGCTAAGTAGACCTCCAGATAGATTTTCACCTTCTTTGTATTCTATCTTATTAACTGATGCTAGTGAACCTGAATGTTATAATGAAGCTATGCAGGTGGATACAAAACTTCAGTGGGAGTCTGCAATGACAGATGAAATGGACTCCTTGCTGAAAAATCAGACTTGGGATTTATGTAAGTTACCTACAGGTAAATGGGCTTTGCAGAATAAATGGGTTTACAGGTTGAAAGAAGAGGATGGAGGTAAGAAAAGATTTAATGTCAGATTAGTCGTAAAAAGATTTGCATAGAAACATGGTATTGATTTTGATGAGATTTTTTCTCCAGTTGTTAAAATGACTTCTATTCGTGCTGTTTTAAGTATTGTGGCTACTGAAGATTTTCATTTAGAGTAGCTTGATGTTAAAACAACCTTTCTTCATGGTGATTTGAATGAAGAAATACATATGGTACAACCATAGGGATTTGAGGTCAAGGGTAAGGAGAGTTTAGTGTGCAAATTGTAGAAAAGTTTATATGGCTTGAAGCAAGCACCTCGACAATGGTATATTAAATTTGATACTTTTATGAACGAGAACAGATACACTCGATGTAATTTTGACCATTGTGTTTATTTCAAGAGGCTAAATAATGACAGCTACATTATTCTATGTTTATATGTTGATGATATGCTTGTAGCTGGATCTAACATGGATCATATTAAGGGGTTGAAACAACAATTAGAAAAATCTTTTGCTATGAAGGATTTGGGGGCAGCAAAACAAATCCTTGGTATGAAAATTTGCAGAGATAGGAAGAACATAAAATTAACTCTATCTCAGGCTGATTATGTTGAGAGGTGTTGCAGAGATTCTACATGAAGGATGCCAAAGCTGTCACTACACCTTTGCCTGGTCATTTGAAATTGACCAAAGAAATGTGTCCAAAGACACCAGAAGAAGAGGCAAAAATGTCCAAGATACCTTATGCTTCAGCTGTAGGGAGCTTAATGTATGCTATGGTATGTACTAGGCCAGATATTGCACATGCAGTGCGAGTCATTAGCCGGTATATGAGTCAACCTGGGATTGAGCATTGTAATATAGTCAAATGGATTCTTAGATATTTGAGAGGTACATCCAATAAGTGTTTACACTTTGGGGGCTCTTCTACTACTGTTCATGGCTATGTTGACTCAAATTTGGTAGGAGATATTGATACTAGATGCAGTACTACAGGTTATGTATTTGTTGTTGGTGGGACAACAGTGAGTTGGATTTCTTAGTTACAAAAGGTGAATGCTTTATCCACTACAAAGGTAGAGTATGTTGCTGCTACAGAGGCAACCAAGGAGACGATATGGCTTCAATTATTCACGGAAGAATTGGGACATCCACAGGCAGATAATTATTTGTATTCATATAGTTAGAGTGCCATTCATCTTGCAAAGAATTATGCTTTGCACTAAAAAACAAAGCACATACAATTATGATATCATTTCATTCGGTCAGTTTTGGATGATGGACAGTTAAAGCCGGAGAAGATACATACAGATGATAATCCAGCAGATATGTTTACAAAGGTAGTGACAAGGGAGAAGCTGAATTCCTCTTTAGTTTCAGTTGGTCTTCTAGACTGAACAAAATAAAAGAACAACTGAGTCTAGTGTGGTTTCTTTAGTCCAATGGGAGCTACAGGTTTGGTTTATTAGTCTCCAAGTGGGAGGATATTGTTGTGGAGTCTGATCAGTCTCCAAGTGGGAGATTGTTATGTATGTGGAGCCTAATTAGACTCAGGTTCTTTCGGCATGGTTTCCCCCCTAACTTATCTATGGGGTCAAGGGGCAGAGCCCCTTGTGGGGTCCTGGGGCAACGCCCCAGGCGGAGTCAAGGGGCAGAGCCCCTGATGGGGTCAAGGGGTAGAGCCCTAATTTTTTTTATGTCAAAAATAATTGTAAAAAGGGCTTAGGGTTTGATATTTATGTATGGGGGATTTTGTAGCTTCCTATGGCAGTATTGAGTTGCAGGTTTCAGATTGTAATCATTGGATAATAATAAAGATATTGGATCGCTGTTGGTGGACATAGCCCAGGGATTGGGTGAACCATGTTAAATTCTGTGTTATTGTGTTCTCTTCTGTGTGTTAATATTTGCATTTTCTGCTTATTATTCTAACACATCCTTCCAAGGATATGAGTCGAGGGATAAAGGGAGATTGAAATATTGTTTTCAGGGGTTATCGATAGGTGAAACAAAAGGAGGATTCATTAACTAATTGCATAAGTTCCACATCAGGAAGAAGACTAGGATCTAAGAATGTGTGAACCAATTCCTTAGAAGTTTGCAACATTGGAAGACATCTATTATCATGAATATAATTAATAGAGGATATAGAGATTATTGAACAAAACACATACAATATTTATGTGAAATGATTTATTTAAGTCAACAATACTCACGAGTTGCACTTGAAGGATCCACTGGAGGAAGTCTATCTATATCATGTGTAATGTAATGCCCCTCCAACCCTAAAAAGTCTGGGTTATGCTCACTAGAAATTAGGAAGAGCTATATGTAATAATGATCCTTCTTGAGACGATTGCTTAAACCAAACCTTTTTCAACTCAACATAACTTCATTTCAATACGGGAAATAATAATATTGCATAGGTATATTCCTATACATCTTCTTGTGTGTTAGTTTAGGACCTTAATGCTAAAAGGATCACCCGATAAGACTTATATGCTTCTATGCATGATGATCATTATTAATATTTAAGATTATCTTAGGTTAATAAATTATAATCACTTAAAGGGGTTATATGTGTTACTTACTCTAATGATGTTACTTGTTATACTCAAGATTAGACATGATTTCTATATTGAGGATTGTATGATTTGTTTATCTTGATTTGGTAATGAGACATTATGAGTACATGCTTGAAGGTTAAACTGGGTTGTGAAAGTCAATAGATGATTTAAATTTACAAGATTATGTTATGATGCAATATGGAATAGAGATTATTTTGGTACTAATCACACTAATCCATTTATGCTTTGTTGATGTGAGTGTAGGATGAGGGGAGGCAATTGTAGTTACTCCTATAGGAGGTCCACATGATGTCACACTCTCCTTCCTTATTTGCCACTATTTATATATATATATATATATATATATATATATATATATATATATATATATATATATATATATATATATATATATATATATATATATATATATATATATATATATAAGTTGGTGTTGGTGTTGTAGGATGCAGGTACCAGGCATCGAATCCACCTAGCTACACAAGTCTGAGCGTGCCTTCAAAATCCTCAAACTATTGTTGGGTGGAGATATTACCAATATTACTCTCAAGGTTACCCGTGGACTTAGATTCTTGTTTAGGAGGTTACCCTAGTTGGGGGATTTGAATACAGTATGTAACGTGGTCTTGTGATTTATGATATTTTTCTAAGTTAGATTTATCCTTGTAAGTATATATATATATATATATATATATATATATATATATATATATATATATATATATATCGGTCTTATATTTGAATGTATGTTATATAGGCATGTGTATATGTGGGTGCACACGCATATACCCATGCATATATAAATAATATTATTTGTATGTTTTAAATTTCTTGTGAAGATGGTATTTTAACAATTAAATAAAGTTAGAATCCATTTTCAAAGGTGTCAATTTTTCACATGCACTAATTCAAAGAGCCCCACTTCCATTTCCCAAGTCAGACTCCAAGTGTTTAGATCCATCAATGACAGATTCGATTGTTAAAAAATTAATGTTTCCTGGGGATCCACTTAAGTTTCGCAAGTTAACTTTTGAACATGCTGATCTTATGGCTATAGAGGTTATATCGACTGTTAACTTTCATAATAATTTTTAGATAGATAAAGACTCTATTGGCTTAATATCTCCCTATTCCTTTTTAGATTGTCAAGATGATCAAGCTGATTCTCTCTTTTTTCTTGCTGGTCAAGCTGATCCTATCATTTCCCCTGCTACTATTGTAAATACCCCTTCTGGCTTTGTTCCATCTAATGAGGATGACTTACTCGAATTTCAGGAGATCCCCTCTACCAATATCCAAGTCATTGATGCCTGTTCTCCAGTTAAGGATTCTGATCTTCATTCTGAATCTTCTCTCTATATTGACCAAAAGGATTCCCTGAGAAAACAAATGGATAAAGCATCTATTGTTCAAACCTCTTTATCTCCCAAGATTAAAGTTCCTACGCCTAAAACTAGAGGTAGGAAGTCTAGAGCAGCTAAGGCTTTGGAAGAAATAGAGGCTGGTGTTCAGTCTACCTTGGATGGAAATTTTTCTACTTCAAAGAGATGTTCGACAAGGAGAACTAAGTGTTCTCCTTGTCCACAATGAGGATTTTTTCATGGAATGTCAGAGGCATTAATGCCTCTGACAAGAGAAACAAAATCAAGAAAAGGCTTGATTCTTCTCAAAGTGATATTATTCTCCTTCAAGAAACCAAATTGTCTACTGATAATTTTAATGCTTCAGTGGTCAGATGGGGTATCTAGCAGAGCTCCTCTATCCCTGCTAATTGTGCTTCAGGTGGTTTGGCAATTTTGTGGAATGCTAAGAAAGTTTCATTATTTCCCCTTCAAGAAGGCTCTAATTGGAAATTAGTTAGTGTCAAGAATTTTTCCCCATCCTTCTTCATAATTAACCTCTATGGGCCGATGTCAACATCTGCTAAATTGCTCCTCTAGCAATCTCTAACTGATATTATCCAACAATTCCTGAATTCCAAATTTCTTTTAGCTAGGGACTTTAATGCTACATTGGGTCCAAATGACAAGAAAGTGGGAATAAATACTCCTACTCATGTGGTGTTCAATTTCAATAATTTTATTCTGGATAATGAACTCTTTGACATCATGCCTTCAAATGGTTCTTACTCCTGGACTAATCATAGATCGGGTTTTTTGCAAATAGCGGTCAGGTTGGATAGATTTCTTTGTTCCCAACTTTGAAAGTTGGAAAATTTTTCCTTATCACTGGATATTTTTCCATTTTCTGGTTCAGATCATTTCCCTATTCAGTTACAGATTGAATCTTCTAATATATCTACCTCAAGTCTTGGTAAATCCTCTTTTAAATTTGAATCAGTTTGGTTCAGACATCCTCTCTTTCACTCTCTTTTAAAGCAATGGTGGCAGTCTGCTCCTCAGGAGAATGGGACTATGATGTTCCAATTCTTTAAAAAAATGCAATTTGTCAAAAACCTAATCAAGGCTTGGAATGTTAATGTTTTTAAAAACATCTTTGAGCAAAAGTCAAAAGTGGAGAAGGAGCTATCTGAAATTAACCAACACATTATAACCAATGGGTTAGATTCTCAATCTTTTGAATCGCAGAAAACCCTTCAGACTGAGTGGGCTGAACTATGTGCTAGAGAAGAAGAATACTGGAGATAAAAGTCTCATGAGCTATGGCTGCAATTAGGTGATCAAAACACCAAGTTTTTTCATGCCTCAGCCAAACATAAGAAAGTAGTCAAATCTATTTTTTCTATTAAAGATGAACATGGGAATGTATTTTCTGATATTGAGGATATTAAGCATCAAGGAGTTAGGTTTTTTTTTCCAATTTCTTATCTCCCCCTCCGTCCCTTCAGTCTGATGAAAATATTTTTGATGATATTCTTGATGAAATCCCCCCTTCTGTTATAGCCCAAGATAATCTAATTCTAATGGCTCCTTTTACCCTATCAAAAGTTAGAAATGTAGTGTTTTCATTATCTCTTGACAAGGCCCCTGGCCCAGATGGTTTTATAGGACTCTTCTTCCAAAAGACTTGGGATGTTATATGCTTTGACCTATTGGCTATTCTAGAGGAGTCCAGGAAGAACTCAACTATGTTGAAATGCTTTAATACTACGAACCTTGTCCTTATCCTTAAAAATAGTGACCCTCAAACCTTTGCTGATTTTCATCCAATTTCTCTTTGTAACACAATTTATAAAATCATCCCTAAAGCCATTTACTTGTGTCTCCAACATATCATCCCAAGGATTATTTCTCATGAACAAGATGGCTTTGTTCCTGGCAGGGACACCACAGATGGGGCTATTCTTGCCCATGAAACCCTTCACTCCATCAATTTCCATTCTATTCCTTCATTTGTCATTAAGCTGGATATGATGAAGGCATATGATAGGGTAAATTGGTCTTTTCTTTTAAAGGTCTTGTCAAGGTTTGGTTTTTCCAAAAAATGGTGTAAATGGGTTAAGCCCTGTATTTATGGAGCCCATTTTTCTGTACTAATTAATGGGGCATCTGTTGGTTTCTTTCCATCATCCCAAGGCATCATGCAAGGAGATCCCTTGTCTCCCTTTCTTTTCATCATCATGGATGAGGCTCTTAGTCGAGCCATTAATTCTTCCCACATTGTCGATCTATGGCTTGGTGTGCCCATTCCGAATACCTCTGTTTCGATCACACAAACTTTGTTTGTTGATGACACACTTCTATTTGGTAAGGCTTCCATTTTAGAGGCTAAACAAGTTAAGAAGGTTTTAGACCTTTATTGTTCAGCCTCCGGTAAAAAAATTAACATTCAGAAATCCAAGGTCTATCTTTTTAATATAGACCCAGTATTAGCTAAAAAGGTTGTTGACATTCTAGGTTTCCCTCTAGATGAACTTCCTTCTACTTACTTAGGAGTTCCTTTCTTCGTAGGATCAAATAAAATAGTATACTGGTAGTCAATTGTTAGTCGTATACTGGTAGTTAATTGTCAGTCGTATAAAACTGTTCTATCAGCCATTCCTAGCTACTATTTTCAGTATTGCAAGCTCGAAAGTCAATTCTCACTCAAATTGATAAACTAATTAGGGAATTCCTTTGGACAACCAACATGTCAGGAGAAAGGAAAATTCCACTTGTATCACTCTCAGATATGGCTTCTTCCCTATCGACTGGTGGAGTGGGTCTTCATAATTTGTCATCCTGCAATCTGGCTTTTGGTGGTAAGCTGGTTTGGAAATTATTTTCTCAACCTAACATTAAAAGGTGTCATTTGATGCAAGAGAAATACCTTGATAATTTAGACTCCTCTAGAGTCTTTTATGCTCTTGACCCCCCAAAACGTTCGACCATTTGGAATTTTATGATGAAAGCTAGACATATTATTACATCCTCTGTCTCATGGGAAGTCCACAATGGTGAATCAATTAATTTTTGGCTTGAATCATGGAATGGTTTACCTCCATTATGCACTCTCCAACCTTTCTTAAACATCTGGGAAGTGGGTTCTTTACATTAGGGTCCCAATTTTGCTAGTTATGTATATGTAGTTTGCATTCATTTTGGTTTAGTCATATGGAATGACTTTTCCCTTCTTCCCATTTCTCCTCAGGATGCTATTACTACTAATCAATTCCTTTCTTCCCACTCTATTTTCTTTTCTAGGACTCCTGATCATCTCTTTTGGGCCCCATCCCCAAATGGAAATTACATAATCAAGTTGGGTTATGAGATAGCTCAAAAATCTCAAAATAACAAACCTAAACAAAGGTCTTTTATTTTTTGCTGGCACAAGTCAGTTTTACCCAAGGTAGGTTGTTTCTCCTAGCTTGTCTTGAGGAATCATGTCCTTATAGGTGAGAGATTATCTAGACTCAATATTACCAATGCTTTTCCTTTTGTTTTGTGTAATCAGGCTCAAGAATCCATTGATCACTTTTTCCTCAATTGCCCCTTTGCCCAAGATTGTTGGTTATTTTTTTTGAAAAAGTTGGATTTTCCTATGCTCCTCCCTTTGTCTATGTGGGACCTCTTCCAATCTTGGCTAGTTTGGTTCCCTAAATCTATGTTTTCCTGTATTTGGATTTGTTCTCCCTCTTTGATCCTATGGGCTATCTGGTGGGAAAGAAACAAGCAAATTTTTGAAAATTCTCCCTCCACCATTGATGCTGTTCTCAATAGGCTTCATCACTCTATTGTTGAGGTTACTAATGCTTATAATTGTAAGTTAAAGGAGATCGAGGCTTTTCTTCTTGGGATAATATTACTTTCAAGAATTGGCAGGGCTTGTTATTTCCTTCCCTTCCTTTTCCCCTCTGCCCTAAAGATAGAGTGCATTCTAGAGCTTCAATTAAATGGTCCCCCCTCAAAATGGCTTTATGAAACTTAATTTTTATGGTTCCTCTAAGGGAAATCCAAGTAAGTCAGGAATAGGTTTTGTTCTTCATGACTGCCTTGGTTCGGTTCTTTACCTTGAGGCTCGACCTGTCCCTTTAGGAACTAACAATCTGGCAGAAGCCCTTGCTTTGTTATATGGTCTCTCTGCAGCTAAGAAATTGAATGTTAAATTACTTCATGTTGAAGGTGGTTCTTCAGTGATTATTAATGCTTGTGTTAAGAGATGTTCTTTTTCAAGGCACATAAATTATGTTTTGTCCTAGATTTGGTCCCTTTTGGATTCATTCTCAGATTGCTTCTTAACCCACACCTTTAGAAAGGGTAATTGTTTAGTGGATTTTCTTGCTAATTTAGGTGTTGATGACTCTCACCTCTCTTATCCTTCTACCCTTGTATCCCCAACTTCCCACCCCTCTATTTTTAATTTGATTCATATTGACTCTATCTAATTTGGTTGATAACTCCTATCTTAATGGCGAGGTCTTGGATGTCTTAAGAGATCTTTGGTTTATAATTTTACAAGATTCTCATTTATTTATCTATGTGTGGTATGTCATCTTGATATTATTATTTGGTGACTCACCTTATACTTGGCATTATGTTTCCATTCATGTCATCGACTTAATTGTTATATGCTTTTATTAAAAATTCTTCGAATGTGTTATACTTCATGTCATCCTTTCTACCTGATGTTCTATTTATTACAACGAGGGGTGACACAACTTCCCCGTATGCCTGATTAATTTTTGATGGTTTCCGCATGAGTTATACTATTTGTCACTTTATCTTTCCTGTCTTTTCTTGGTATCTTGTGTACATTCAATTTAAGTCAGTACTCTTTTTTAATCATGTTTCTGAATGGGGAACTGTCCCTCATGATGGTTTCTTTTTTCGTTATAACCTATTTTCCCCCTTCTCTTTTTCTCTATTCACTCTTTTGCAGTCTAGCCTCTTCTATTATAGTTTTTTTCATGGCTTTAAATAGATACTCCGACGAGTTCAGGCCCTTGAATCTTTGAGTCTGATTTTTGAATTCTGCTCTAGAAGTTCCTTTTGAAGGTAACATTTCAGATGATTCTTTGGCCTCCATGTTTACTTTTCATTTTCTAAAATGTGCTAGATGTATTCAAAGGATGATTGGAGAATTGGTGTTGTCTCCTCATTTTAAAAGGATTATATTCCCATCTCAAATTGTTTCAATTTTCTGCTCTAACATTCTGGATTTATCTTAGTCTTGGACTTTGTTGTTGTCTATTGCGAACTGGGTTATTTTTCCACATTTCCTTCAAGATAATGGATTGCTTTTAGCAGTCCAGAAATATAATTTCTGGCTAGAAGATGCTCACATTGGTGGTATATTTTTGCGCCACCTTCTTTTCAATTTAGAAAAAGTATATCATGTTGCTAGTTGCTGTAAAAGATTGTCTCGCATCTTCCTTCATTATGCCTCTCGATCATTTACTTAACATGACCCCTTTGATGCGGATCATAGAGGAAAGGATTTTGCAAAAACATATGCTCTTCTTGGTCTGTCATCACATGCTCGTGCCTCCAGCCTGAACTCCGACCCTCCTCCGGTGGGTTGCTATTCTCTTAGCAGTAATTCTACTCCTTTGGCAACTCCTGTTCATGCTTCGGTTCCATTGTCAGCCGAATCTTCCTCCTCCCCTGCTCATGCTTTGATTTCATCTTCCTCCTCCCCTATTCATGCTTTGGTTTCATCTCATGGTCCTTTGGATTCAGGTGACCCTCTTTTCTCTCAAGCTGATAGATTGTGGAGTTCTCTATTTTTGTCTCCACCTTCACAGTTTGGTTGTGGTGGTTATGATTCATGATGTACTAGATGGCATGGTGTATATTTTTTGCTCCGACTAATATCTCCATGCAAGTTTTTTGAGTGGTCCTCTTTTCAGGTTTAATCACATATGGGATGCCATTTTCCCTCTCTCTTTGTTGGGCTTTATTAGTGGTTTTGCTTTTCTTCATGAAGGTCCTCTACTTCAATTTTGGTTTCACAGGTCTTTCCATTAATATATTCTTGTACATTGGCACATTATATTGTGCATCAAAGTTGTAATTGGGTGCTGGGGTTCTTCTGATGTAATTCGGCCTTCAAATTGGCTTTGGGTTTTGGGGCAATCTCAAAATTTTAATCTTGCATATGTTTCAAACACAGATACATTCTACCATTTTGTATTGGGGGTCTATTCTGAAAATTGTAACCATGTCTATTTATGACCTTGGGTCTTCGGGTAGTCTAGGGAATATTCTGAGGATCTGAAGCTCACTTTGTACATTGATGGGTGATGAATGAAGTTTTCTTTCCTGGTTCTTTCTCTGGGAGCTCTTTTAAACCAGTTAATATTTATATCAATATAAAGTTTTGCAAAAAAAAACAAACAATTAAATAAAGTATATTAAATAAAAAGTGAAAATAATAATAATAAGAAAATCTTTTTGTAGTAAAACTAGCTATCTAGGAGGGAGTTGAACTCAAGACCTCCTAGAAGTTAGGCTAGTTGGATTCCAATTGTGCTATGTGTTTTGCTTGAAATCTTTTTGTTATAGTTTTCTTTGGAGGCTATTTTAATTAAATTTATTAAAAACTTTATTATGTGTTACGTGAAGATTTTTAATTAATCCTCAACCAACCATGGAAGTTGGAAAAGTTTCTTCCCATAAAGAAACTCCTCCGACCATATAGTTGGGGGATAAATTAATCCCGAAGAGGAGTTTTGAGGGGGGATTGAAATTTTGGAAAATTTTGGGATTTTGGATCCGAAAATCATTTTGGGTTGCTATCTCTGTGTGAGGAATTCTTAAACTTTATGTGAGGGAATTTTGAGCTTGTATGTCTAGATTGTTTGAATATTGGTTGCCATAGGAAGATATCCAAGAGGCTACCAGCTCAAGGCTTCGAGATTTGCAGAGAATGCTCCAGCTGTCAGAAGAGGATTCTCCGTAGGACCCCAGGTAGGGTCTAAATTGGGATGAATCTCCATTCTTCCTGTGTGTACATTTGTGCATATGAATGATAATTTATTTGAATATTGTATGATTTTTTATTGTGAATTGAAAAGGGAAACTTATTTATGTTATGTTTTCTGTGTATTCCAATTGTGTTTTCGGGAAGTAATTTTATGAATGTTGTATAGTTATTTTTGTGAAATATTCCTGGAAAGTATATGAATGCTTATGATTGCTTAGTATGGTGTATTATATTTTTCTTGTTTGGATTAGGGAAGTTTAAGAAGAAATAGAAAGGGTTAGGGAGGTTTAGGAAAGAGATACAGTCTTATTTCTCCATTGTTGCATTTGCAGGCCTCTTTGTGATTTGTTTCTTTCATTTTAATTTAGTTTGTCTGAGGCTTGGGATTGTGTTGAGGATGTGTTCTGGATATGGTACTAAGGTCCCTGCATCAGGTAGACCTTAGGGAACCTTTCCCATGCACTCTCCATGCCTAAAAAAGTTAGTTTTTGGTATTTTCGGGAAGTTTTAAATTTAATTTTGGGAAAGTATCCAGTAGTGTCATACAAAATTGTACTCATACCCATACGAAACTTGGTCAAATGTCGTATGGGAATGCATAAATTTTTGTATGGGTTCATATACAAAGTTGTATGGATTTTTTTTGGGTTTCAGGGGCTCAAAATTTATAGAATTTGGGTTTAGAACCTCTATAACTTATTCCTTATGATTGGGATGCAGGTTGTATCACCTATGTTTTTCCTTCACTTGTTTTTTTGATGTTATTATGTGTTACTTATGCTGTTTCAGTACTTGGCTTGCACTTAAGTTACTTTTATGAGGCCATAACTCATTCTGGTGGTAGGGTTTATACAAATATAACATTTAAGTATAAGTATGATACATTTAATTTCTTATATTTTAAGTTATATTTGTATAAATACCTTCTAGGATGTTTGAGATAGGTTTCAACTTCATAGGAGTTAAGATGCATATTCTAGATTTTGGAGATTTTCGAAAAATTTCAGACTTAGCCAAATTTCAGGCACAAGAGGTTTCCATTGCTGGAATGTTGTGTTAATGCATGTGGAAATTTTTATAACCTACGTATGTTAATTACTTGATTTTTTGAGGTTATATGGTTTAATTATGATGTTTTTGCACTCGGAATATACTTGAGCTTAGTTTATGAGGCTAGGACTCGTCTCGGTGGCCTGTGTGCATGGGAGAGTTCCCTAGACCTATAAATTAGCCATAGAAAGTTGTATTTATCATGTGGAAAGTTTTATTCTATGCTTTGAGGTGTCTTGTGATAGACATACTTCCAATGGTTCCTGTTATGTATATGGCTAAGGTTAGGACTCACTTTGAGGGCCCGAGTGCACATGGGAGTTTCCTAAACCTATGAATCAGGACATGGAAGTGTTATCTTGTATCTTTGGTTTGTGATGGGGTAAGGGACTAGGGACCCTAAGTGAGTGGCTCACCATAGGTGTTGTAACCCTAAAGTGGTTTCCAAATGATCCTATGGGTGGGTTTGTAAAAAGTGATAACCTTAAAAATTAACCTGGGAAGGGGGGATTCAAAAGATAATGAAAGAAAATATAATAAAGGCCACATAGACCTGATTGGAGTATCGGGACTAGAGATAACTTCCAGGGAGGATCCCTACTCAGAAAGGGGGTACCAGGGTTACATGGTTGTCAGGGAGGATCCCAATATACAGGTGGTGCAATGACACTCACTTAGGTGGTATCCTAGAACCTTGACCTCATTGTTATAGTATGATGATATTTGATGTGCTTTATTCTTGTTCTCTTGAGTCTTGGATTTATTGGTATTTGAGACTTAGATTTCCTTAAGGTCTTGAGAGTGTCTTGGTTCTATCTCCTAGCATGGGGGGTGGAACTTTACCAGTTTCACATGGTTGGGTGGCGAATCTCTTTCAAGGTATTGTTTGTGGTTCGTGTCATGGCTTGGATTCTGAGTTGTTCAATGGTGAAGTTTTTGTTCTTTTATAATGTATCTCTATCTTTTTTAATCAAGATGTGAAGATGTATTGTAAGACCTTGGGAAACTTGTTGTAATTACATCTCTGTATGCCTTCGGGCCATGTGCAGTAACTATAACTATAATTATGTTTGTAAATGGAAATTGTAAGAAAGAAAGTTATGTATATGGGAAGGGTAGTTTTAAGAGTTTCAAAAGGGGATTGAATATTATTAAATCAATTATGGATTATATTTAAGTAATTCCATCCATATCTCTCTTGTGAGTTTTTAGATGAAATTGGAAGTAATGGTTCTATGCAAACCTTTGTAATGAAAGTACTTATGGATGTAAACTTCTTTAAAAAGGAAACTTGTTTTGATATGTGGATTAGTGAAAAGTTATGCTGAGGGTCGATGGGTATCTCTAGGTGAAAATAATAAGGGAAAGGAAACATGTATGTTATTGAAAATAGTATTAAGATGTAATTCTTTACTAATGCTCTGAAATGTATAAGTTCAATGTGTATGATGTAAGGTTGTTTAAACAAGGTTTTAATCTCAATTCTTAACTGGATATATACAATGTCATAGATGATAATTTGTGGTAGTTATACTTATGACAAAATGATTCAGTGAATGGGTTATATTGGTTAGCATTAGATGGTTAAGTACTTTACACTCTTTCTTTTCGGATCCTTGAAATGAAAATGGAAGGTAAGGACTTTTAATAGAAAGTTTATGTGATGATAGTGCATAGATTATGATAAGGAGAAAAAAAATGAAAGAGGAAAGGATAAATGTATTTAGTATATTAGATAAATGAGGTGCTTCTGATTCATTTCTAAAAGTGAATATTTATGCAAATTGGGTAAAGAAAATGAATGCAATTAGCTCATTAATGTAATTGGATTTGATGAGGAATGAAAGCAATGTTTCAATGTAACTTGAACTTGGAATGAAAATAGAATTGCATTAGATTAAGTAATAAAATGCATTGCTTGATAATGGTAAATGAATTCATTAAGGGAACCTTAAGGAATGTACTTGTGAATGGTAATGATGATATGTTATAATGTTAAGAAAAAAATAAAAAATTAGTTTTAATTTTAGGTCATAGACCTGATTCCTTATGCTTCCCCTGGTGGGGATATTACATTTGGTAGCAGAGCCCTAGGTTGCTACATTGGGAGCTCTAGGGTCTATTTGCATTTAACTTAGTCTCTTCTTCTTCTTATTAATTTATGTCAACTCAATGGTTATACTTATGTTGTAACACTCTTCTTGGATGCTTTCCAACACTGTAGAGGATCTTAGGAGAGGGATCAATATTTTCCCTCATCATCGCAATAGGAAAGTTCCATGTAGAGGATGTGGGGAAACACAACCTAAATTATGACTCAGAGGAGTCTCAAAAAAGACAACTCTAATGACTGATTTTGCTAAAGCTAGAACCCATCAGAAGGAAAGTTAGCCCTGAGGAGGCAACTTATTCTGACCATTATGATAGGGATATATATATAAGCCCTAGGTTGTTCTACTAAGTACCTTGGGACTCATACTTGGCCTACTTGCAATACTTGAGTCTATTGTGTTTCTCCATCTAATGTTTTCTTCCAGCCTACCAAACTTGAATACATTGTGTGTCTTCTTTTTAAGTTTTCCTTATGTTAACAAACTTGAGCAATAGACATAAAAGGTGTGTTTTCTATATTTCCACTATAATATCTTGCAATAAAGGATTGTCTAAAAGGATTATTTATGTTTTGCATTATAAGAATCATCTAGTTCAAATAGATGGTAAAGAATTCCTGATACTTAAGTGTTGTATTCTTATCCTTGTTTTAAGAAAATCTTAAAGAATTGTAAGGAAAGTTTTTTTATCTCATTTCCTGATCTTATGATGATTACCATGAATGGCTATCAAAATAGTTTGAAAAGTTATATACTCTAATTCCCTATAAATGCTAGATAACACCATGATTGTTATGTCTGATTATTTAAAGTTGGATAGATTTGAAACATCTTGAACTTATGATAGGAAATAATGTATGATTATATGAATACTCATGTTCCTAAGATAGAAAGGATTGTAATATTGGATGGTTGTAAAACATAATGTATCTTTTATCCCTTCCTCGATAACTTAGGAATTTATGAACTTATATTTTCTTGAAAATGAGATAACATGTTGAAATTAGGTAATATCTAATATTTCAAAATATGGAAAGATCAAGAAGCATCTCTGTTTGATATACCCTCTCAAGTAATAAATTAAATCCATGGTTGAGTCAGATGTGTCTCTCCCTTCTTTCTCAAGAAATATATTTAAAAGGATAAATTTCATAAGGTAAAATCAATGTGTCAATAAGGAGAATGTGCTTAGCTAGAGGGAACCCTTGGGTTAAGGATCTATGTCCCCAAGGTTTTATAATAAATAAGATTACCATACACAATTAGTTGAAAGGAGAAGTTTTTGATTATATGGTAGGAATTCTGAATTCTATATGATCCTTGTAAGTGGTGTGAATTGAACCAATGATAAATCATCAACTATAAGGAAAGAATATGATATTAAACAAAATTGTGTGGTAATCATTTACTTTGCTGGCATTTTGTGTTTGAAAATGGAAGTTGAAGCTAACAACATTGCTAGTATATAGGAATGATGAGTTATAATGATATGTCTATGAGAATAATATTTAAGTCAAACTTTCTAACTATCCTAAAATGGAAATATTTGAAGAATGTGAATTTGTAGGTAATGGTATAGATGTCATATTGAAGATGCGTATAAGGTAACAATACTTGTAGTTACTCCTCAAATATGCTTTTATTGAAATGTGTGTACAAAAGGTTAGTGGGTTGAACATATTAATTTGATTGAATAAGAGGGTAGTTGTAGGACTCATGTATTTCTCTCCCTCTATTAAAAGAATCTATGAATTTTATTTTGGGAAAATGGTAAATTCAAAACAAACTTATTGATGTTGGGAAAAAGTTATACTCGAAGAAGCTTATTATAAAATTATGGGATATGAAATTTGTTAAATAGCTAGTTAATAAGTAATATTGATGGAACTCTAGCTTAAAGAATCATGTTGAAATTTCTTACAAAAATATTTGTGTATGGATATTGTTATAAATTGTTTAGTAGGATTTATCTTAGGAGAGGATGTGTATTCCGTCTTGTATGTAAGTTGATATTAGATATTCTCCTATAAGTATACCTTAGATCTTATGGGAAAAAATAACTTTTTCCATAAAAGAGATTTATTTTTGTCTTATTTGAAAGATTACTCACAAAACTATGTGTTGATATATGTGGCAATTCAATATTTGAATGATTTTTAGTTTGAAAATGTTTACCAAGGCATTACTATGATAGTAGTATCTTATGTGTACGCATTGAGAAGAAATAAATCCTATATCAATCTGTATCTAGTTTAGAAGATGAAATTTAAATTCTTAATTGTATTTCAGAATCCTTAAATATGTTTTGCTATTAAAAGAACTCCTAATTCCTAAAGGTGAAAATTATACCTAATATATCAATGATAGACTAAAGTAGAAATGTTTGTAATATTCAATGGCTAGAAACCTTCGAATTATAGGAGTAAGTCGAATCTTACAGAGGGATGATGTAATTCCCCTCTAACCCTAACAAGTCCGGGTTATGTTGACTATAAATTAGGAAGAACTATATGTAATAATGATCCTTCTTGAGATGGTTGCTTAAACAGAACCTTTTCCAACTCACCATAACTTTATTTTAATATGGGAAATAATAATATTGCATAGGTATGTTCCTATACATTTTCTTGTGTGTTAGTTTAGGACCTTAATGCTAAAAGGATCACCTGATAAGACTTATATGCTTCTATGCGAGATGCTCATTATTAATATTTAAGATTATCTTAGGTTAATAAATTATAATCACTTAAAGGGGTTAGATGTGTTACTTACTCTAATGATGTTACTTTTTATACTCAAGATTAGACATGATTTCTATATTGAGGATTGTATGATTTGTTTATCTTGATTTGGTAATGAGATATTATGAGTACATGCCTGATGGTTAAATTGGGTTGTGAAAGTCAATAGATGATTTACATTTACAATATTATGTTATGATGCAATATGGAATAGAGATTATTCTGGTACTAATCACACTAATCCATTTATGCTTTTTTGATGTCACTGTCTGATGTGAGTGTAGGATGAAGGGAGGCAATCGTAGTTACTCCTACAGGAGGTCCACAGGATGCAGGTACTAGATATCGACTCTACCTGGCTACACAAGTCTGAGCATGCCTTCAAAATCCTCAAACTGTTGTTGTGTGGAGATATTACCAAGATTACTCTCAAGGTTACCCTAGTTGGGGGATTTGAATGGATTATGTGATGTGGTCTTGTGATTTATGATATTGTTCTGAATTGGATTTATCCTTGTAAAAGTGTGTGTGTGTGTGTGTGTGTATATATATATCTGTGTTATATTTGAATGTATGTTATATAGGCATGTGTATATGTGGGTGCACACACATATACCCATGCATATATAAATAATATTATTCGTATGTTTTAAATTTCTTCTGAAGATGGTATTTTAAAAATTAAATAAAGTATATTAAATAAAAAGTGATAATAATAATAATAAGAAAATCTCTTTGCAGTAAAACTAGCTATCTAGGAGGGAGTTGAACTCAAGACCTCCTAGAAGTTAGGCTATTTGGATTCCAATTGTGCTATGTATTTTTCTTGAAAGCTTTTTGTTTATTCTTTTTGTTATAGTTTTCTGTGGAGGCTATTTTAATTAAATTTATTAAAAACTTTATTATGTGTTACGGGAAGATTTTTAATTAATCCTCAACCAACCATGAAAGTTGGAGAAGTTGCTTCTCGTAAAAAAAATCTGCCAACCATATAGTTGGGGGATAAATTAATCCCAGAGAGGAGTTTTGAGGGGGGATTGAAACTTTGGAAAATTTTGGGATTTTGGATTCGGAAATCATTTTGGGCTGCTATCTCTGTGTGAGGAATTATTAAAATTTATGTGAGAGAATTCAGAGCTTGTCTGTGTGGATTGTTTGAATATTGGTTGCCAGAGGAAGATATCCAAGAGGCTACCAACTCAAGGCTTAGAGATTTACAGAGAATGCTCCAGCCATCGGAAGAGGATTCTTTACAGGACCACAGGTAGGGTCTAAATTGGGATGAATCTCCATTCTTCCTGCGTGTATGTTTGTGCATATGAATGATAAGTTATTTGCTTATTGTATGATTGTTTATTGTGAATTGAAAAGGAAAACTTATTTATGTCATGTTTTCTGTGTATTCCAATTGTATTTTCGGGAAGTAATTTTATGAATGTTGTATAATTATTTTTGTGAAATATTCCTGGAAAGTAAATGAATTCTTCTGATTTCTTAGTATATATGGTGTATTCTATTTTTCTTGTTTGGATTAGGGCAGTTTAGGAAGAAATAGGAAGGGTTAGGGAGGTTTAGGAAAGAGATACAATCGTATTTCTCCATTGTTGCATTTGCAGGCATCTCTGTGATTTGTTTCTTTCATTTTGATTAAGTTTGTATGAGGCTTGGGATTTTGTTGAGGATGTGTTCTAGATGTGGTACTAAGGTCCTTGCATCAGGTAGAACTCAGGGAACCTTTCCCAGGTACTCTCCACGCCTAAAAAATTTAGTTTTGGTGTTTTCGAGAAGTTTTAAATTTAATTTCAGAAAAGTATCATGCAGTGTCATACACCATTGTACTCATACCCATATGAAACTTGGTCAAATGTTGTATGGGTTCATATATAAAGTTGCATGGATTTTTTTTGGGTTTGAGGGGCTCAAAATTTGCAGAATTTGGGTTTAGAACCTCCATAACTCATTCCTTATGATTGGGCTGCAAGTTGTATCACCTATGTTTGTCCTTAACTTGTTTTTTTGATGTTATTATGTGTTACTTATGCTTTTTTAGTAATTGGCTTGCACTTAAGCTCATTTTATGAGGCTAGAACTAATTCTGGTGGCAGGGTTTATACAAATATATTTAGTTTCTTATACATAAATTTAATTTCTTATACTTTAAGTTATATTTGTATAAATATCTTATAGGATGTTTGAGATAGGTTTCATCTTCATAGGAGTTAAGATGCAGATTCTAGATTTTGGAGATTTCTGAAAAATTTCACTTAGCCAAATTTCAGGCACAAGAGGTTTCCATAGATGGAATGTTGTGTTAATGTGTGTGGGAAATTTTATCACCTAGGTATGTTCATTACTTGATTTTTTGAGGTTATATGGTTTAATTATGATGTTTTTGCACTTGGCATATACTTGAGCTTAGTTTATGAGGCTAGGACTCGTCTCGGTGGCTTGTGTGCACGAGAGGGTTCCCTAGACCTATAAATTAGCCATGGAAAGTTGTATTTATCATGTGGAAATTTTTATGCTATGATTTGAGGTGTCTTGTAATAGACATACTTCCAATGGTTCCTATAATGTGTATAGCTAAGGTTAGGACTCTCTTTGAGGGCTTGAGTGCACAAGGGAGTTTCCTAAACCTATGAATCAGGACATGGAAGTGTTATCTTGTATCTTTGGTTTGTGATGGGGTAAGGGACTAGGGACCCTAAGTGAGTGGCTCACCATAGGTTTTGGAAACCTAAAGTGGTTGCCAGTTGATCCTATGGGTGGGTTTGTAAAAAGTGATAAGCTTAAAAATTAACCTGGGAAGGGGGGATTCAAAAGATAATAAAATAAATTATAATAAAGGCCACATAGACCTGATTGGAGTACCGAGACCAGGGATAACTACCAGGGAGGATCCCTACTCAGAAAGGGGGTATTGGGGTTACATGGTTTCCAGGGAGGATCCCAATATACAGGTGGTGTGATGACACTCACTTAGGTGGTATCCTAGAACCTTGACCTCGCTATTATAGTATGATGATATTTGATGTGATTTATTTTTGTGCTTTTGAGTCTTGGATTTATTGGTATTTGAGACTTAGATTGCCTCAAGGTCTTGAGAGTACTTTGGTTCTATCTCCTAGCACGGGGGGTGGAACTTTACCAGTTTCACATGGTTGGGTGGAAAATATCTTTCAAGGTATTGTTTGTGGTTTGTGTCATGGCTTGGATTCTGAGTTGGTCAATGGTGAAGTTTATGTTCTTTTATAATGTATCTCTATCTTTTGTAATCAAGATGTGAAGATGTATTGTAAGCCCTTGGGAAACTTGTTGTAATTATCTCTTTGTATGCCTTTGGGCCATGTGCAGTAACTATAACTATAATTATGTTTGTAAATGGAAATTGTAAGAAAGAAATTTATGTATATGGGAAGGGTAGTTTTAAGAATTTCAAAAGGGGATTAAATATTAGTAAATCAATTATGGATTATATTTAAGTAATTCCATCCCTATCTCTCTTGTGAGTTTTAAGATAAAACTGGAAGTAATGGTTCTATGCAAACCTTTGTAATGCAAGTACTTATGGATGTAAACTTCTTTAAAAAGGAAACTTGTTTTGATATGTGGATTAAAGAAAAGTTATGCTGAGGGTTGATGGGTATCTACAGGTGAAAATAATAAGGGAAAGGAAACATGGATGTTATGGAAAATAGTATTAAGATGTAATTCTTTCCTAATGCTCTGAAATGTATAAGTTCAATGTGTATGATGTAAGGTTGTTTAAAAAACTTTTTAATCTCAATTCTTAACTAGATATATACAATGTCATAGATGATAATTTGTGGTAGTTATACTTATGACAAAATGATTCAATGAATGGGTTATATTGGTTAGCATTAGATGGTTAAGTAATTTACACTCTTTTTGTTAGGATCCTTGAAATGAAAATGGAAAGTAAGGACTTATAATAGAAAGTTTATGTGATGATAGTGCATAGATTATGTTAAGGAGAAAAAAAATGAAAGAGGAAAGGATAAATGTATTTAGTATATTAGATAAATGAGGTGCTTCTGATTCATTTCTAAAAGTGAATATTTATGCAAATTAGGTAAAGAAAATGATGCAATTAGCTCATTAATGTAATTGGATTTGAAGAGGAATGAAAGCAATGTCTCAATGTAACTTGAAGTTGAAACAGAAATAGAATTTCATTAGATTAAGTAATAAAATGCATTGCTTGATAATGGTAAATGAATTCATTAAGGTAACCTTAAGGAATGTACTTGTGAATGGTAATGATGATACATTAGAATGTTAAAAAAAAAAAAGTTGTAATTTTAGGTCATAAACTTGATTCCTTATGGTTTCCCTGGCGGGGATATTACATGTAATTTTATGTTAGTTGAATTTTGTAGGTAAATCATCCATCTGTGTCAATTTCCAAGGAAGCACCCATCTAAAATCCCTTGTTCCATGAGTTTGATTCCACTAAAGAGGTGTGATCTATTATCGAAAGGAGTTCCCATATCTAGAATGGTATATATCAATAAGAGTTGGAATTAATATATTGATGCAATATATATAGCATGATATTGCAACATATTTAGTAGGTTCCATGCATCATCAATATATTATTGTACCATCCTAAAAATTTATCACCCATAATTGGATGCTTTTTAAGACCTATTAGATGCCATTTTGGTGATTTCAAGGTCTGAATGCCCATTATGCTTGATCTTGGTAACCTTTTATTCTTCCCCATGCATTTTTTCACCTATCTCGACACGTTGCCCAAAATTTGGTTCATTCTCTAGGGTGTAGAATGCCAATGCCATTTTGTCCCTAAGGACTGTGGCCCAAATTTGCCTTAGGGCCCTATGTTGAGGTATTAGTTGGAAATTTAATCCTGTGGTTAGCCTAGATTGTTTTTGAATCTCAAAATGATATATTGAGTATAAAATACCTTACCTCTCCTCATTTTGAGATCCATGATGGTACATTCATGATCTACAACTTTTCAATCAAGCTATCAAGTTTTCAAGCAATCGAGAGAAATTGAGCAATTGGATTCAAAATTCAAAGGCAAGCATCCAAGATCAAGTTTCTCCAAGTATCCAATTCTTCAAGATCATTAAAGTCAAAGGAAATCTTCTCCAATTGAAGCAATTTTCTCTACTATGATGTCCAAGTAGAGGAATTCTTAATCAAGCAGGAAGATCCTTCCTTCCATTCACATTCTCTCTCCATTGCAAGTGATTATCAAATATATCTACATTCTAGATCTAGGAGTGGTATTCATAGATCTATGCATTTGTGAGGGTGTCCTTGATTCTAAATTACATTCTAAGGTAAAATCCTTGATTTCAAGTACATTCAAGCATCCTCATAGGTATGAGCAATTTCTACATATGTCCATGAGGGTTTATACAAGGTGAATCGATCATTTACCTTTTTTTTACATACTTTCCTTTATGCAATTTCATTTCATTTTCAAGGTTGATTCCTAAGAAAGGGTTTAACCAAGGAAAACCCCTTCAAAAAACATTTTCCTCATTTTTCTATGTGCAAGAATAGGTAACAGAGTTTTTAGACAAAATATGGAAAAATCAGAAACTATCAAAAGATCCCTGGAAATTTTAGTCAAAAAAACCAAGTACAAATTGTCAAAATCATTTTGTATCCAGGTATAGATTGCCAAACCCATTTTGTACTCTACATTCTATTTCCAAGTTTTAGCTACAGGTTAGATCTGCATTCTGGTTTTCATTTTTGTACATTTTAGATTTCTATTAGGCTATATCAGTTTGTTGTTTCTAGCTTTTTAGTAACTTACCTAATTTATCATTTACATTAAATTTTCTATCGTTTCTATTTTCATCATTACATATTTAGTGAAGGATCATTGTCCCACCTAGCACTTGAGTCTCCTCTTGAGCCTAGTGGAACATCTTCCTTCCAAATGTGTGAATGGTGAAAAGAAGTAATCTACCTATTTGCATTGCTTCCCTCCTCCTACCACATAATTATAATATTGATAAGAAGAGCCAACACTAAAGATAGAGGTCATTAACACAAGAAGCAGTGCCACATTCAATAGAGTTGTATATCAAATTATATCATTAGAAAAATCATACATGTCAGAGACATAAGATTTTTGTGATTTGAACATACTGTAGCTAAAAGAGATGAGAAAACATTGATATCCTATTATTAATATAATTTAATAATTAATGTGTGCATATAATTTGAAGTGTAATCGTAAAATCACTATGTCAATAGAGAGAAGATGCAGAACTATCACTTGTTTGGAACCTTCCAACATCAAGCAACTAAGGATTATTGACGTTAGTACCAACCATATTCACTTCTAAAGAATTTCTTACTATTAAGGTTGGGACTTTCATATCAGCATCTCTTATTTCTATTCTAGAAGTGTTACTCTACTTCGTAATCTTGATCACGTTCCTATATTCATAAAAGTAATAATATTGCACTATTATATTTGGTTTGGAGCTAGTGGTTTTTTATTTTAGAAACTAAGTTCAAAATATTTGAGGAAATCTCAATTCAAAAAGGTAAAATAGAATAAGAGGAAATTGCATAATCCCCTCACAAGAGAGACCGTGCAAGTGGGGATGAGAATTGTGTTCTATTAGGGCACATGAGAGACCTTCTTAGGTCACACCCACCCACTTTTGAGGGATCATGTGGTTGTACAAAGCCTAAGACTTAGCTTATAGATCTTGATCATTGTTTCACCATACATTAGTATGCAAGCAATACTAGAGCTAGGTGTGCCATCATGAACCTTAGAGGTTTCATGTCTACTTGGTAGAAAGTAGAGGACTAGAAGCTCTATTTGATTATCACTTTTGTATCATGGTGCAGACACCTAAAATTGTCCCACGTCTATAAGCAACAATTTTTCTAACTTTCTTCTTAATTAATTGAAGAATTTTTATTATATAATTACTTTGTGTCATTCTTCCAATTTAAATTCAAAAATCAAACATTTTCCTCCTTTTTCATAATTAAATATTTTTAATTATTTAATTATCTAATTTTTTTCTAATGTTAAATAATTTAATTAATCAGTTTCCTTCACTTTAATTAAATACTCAATTATTATTTAATTAAATGCATTCTTCTATTTCTCCATAATTAAATAATTATTTTATTATTTGATTAATTAACTATGATTCTATAATTAAATAAGTTCTTTAATTTATTTAATTATTAGCTTTTGAAAAAAAAGTAACCTCTTCTAAAATTAATAAAATCTCTATTTTATTTATTAATTCCATGCAAACAAGTTAACTATAGGACTTATTTAACTCATTTTCTATTTCTTCTCATGCACTCACAATTAAATAATATTTATTATTTGATTAAATATATTCTTGATCTTGTCTTCCACAATTAAATAGTATTTATTATTTAATTAAATATCTTCTTGATCGTGTCTCCCAAGATTAAATAATATTTATTATTTAATTAAGTATCTTCTCGATTCTTGTCGCTGATAATTAAATAATTGTTTTAATTGTTTAATTAATTAACTAAGTCTTCTCTAATTAAGTGAACTCTTTATTTTATTTAATTAAATCATTTCCTCTAGTCTTCTATAATAGATAATTATTTTAATTATTTAATTATTTAATATTATTCCAATTATTTAAAAGATTTTTATCAATTAATTAATATATTTTCACCAATTTTATTAAATGATTTTATTTAATTAAACTAACTTTTCGTAATCTTGTCATCATAGTTAAATAATTAATTAATATACCAACTAAGTCCTCTAAAATTGAATAAAATAATTATTTTATTTTTATTTCCATCTTCCCCAAAGTCAACTAAAGTCTTCTTAAATTTAATAAATTATTTAATTTATTTATTCCCCATAGTTCTCAATTAAATAAATATTAATTTATTTAATTAACGAATTATTCTTCTCATAAATAAATAAGTTTATTTATGTTCCCACACGTGCAATTAAATAAATTTCTTTATTTATTTAATTAGAATTATTCTTCTAGTTCTAACTAACACTAAGTATTAGTCTAACTCTTAAATCAATTTTCACAATTCTTCAATTATGATTTCTAACTAATCCATCTAATTAGTTTCCTATTCAATCTATTCAATGCAATACGAGTTCAACTCTTTAATCACAACCAATCAATCCCATCATTTAAGGATTATTATTGAAACCCCAAAATTCTTATAAATAGAGAGCTAATTCTCATATTTCATAACCACATAGATGTTTTGAATTCTTATGGTGTCACATTGGGATTGAAACTAAGATCCCACATTGCATCAAGAAGGGAAATTTTGGTTTGCATATTCATTGTGTTATTTGATTTCATATATTTTTTGTTTATGCTTACTGTTATCTCATTTCCTCTTTTGATATTAGGGATTTACACTAACTGTGATTAACAAGTCTTTTGTGGTTAGATTTATGTTTAATTGTAGGTTTTCAGATCTAAATTACCCCAGATTACAAATGGTGGTCCCGACATGAACCACCATGTGTCTAAAAACTAATCTTGTCGTATTGTGAAGACAAGTTTAATTCGACGCAAGTTATAGAAAGAATCAACACACTTCCTAAATGTTTCTAATCATTCCTAAACTAATCCTAATCAATCCTAAACCATGTCAAACCTTTGTAAATTGATCCAAATAATTCCTAATCCTTTTCGACATCATCAAAGTGCATCAATGTTTCTTCATCATCAATCCAAGGTATTGTCAAACTTCATCAATGTTGTTTTTAGATCCTCATCATCAATCATTTTTATCATTATTTAAGTGCATTGTCAAAGTTTATCAATGTCTTGTGATCATCAGGATTGTTCCTAATCATCATCAAGATCATCAAATCAAGTCAATTTCACATCAACATCATCATTTTGGCCATCAATCAACTAATTTATCCTTAGTTTTGAATAAATAAATTGACTGCATTTATTCCATCTTTCCCATGTCTCCACAATTAATTAATCAACTAATTTTCCAACATAAAATTTCTTAAATTCCTAATTATCCCTTTTGAGGGAATAATTAAATTTCAAATTTGAAAATCCCTCTCCTACTAATTTGCCTCCATGTCCCCTTAATTTGTGCTTCATTTCCTATTATTTAGTCTCCACTTTTCCTTTAACATTTTCCCCATAATTGTGCTTCACCTCTTACACTTTCCCTTCATCATTTTCCCTATTAATTTGCCTCTATCTTTCTATGCCAAATTTCTCCTTAATTTGTGCATTCTAAAATGCATCTCTTACCTTTGTCATATTGTGTCATAGTATGACACTTTTCTAATTTTGCCTTTAAATTTACTAATTTGTACACCAATTTGTCATAATTATGACATATTCCCAAGTTGCACACTAAATTTCCATTTATTTCATTTTTGCTCTCAACCCTATAAATTGAGCCTCATTTGCACTAATTTGGATAACCACTTTTTCTATCATTTTGCTCCTAGTATTCTCATCATTTTTCTTTCAAATATTAGTGAATTTCATCATTATCATAGAGATACATAATCCAATTCAATGGATAAGAAATGAGAACATGAGAACTTCACTTGAAAGGGGGTTTTATTTGCGTTTTAATTCCTAAACTACTAATGCATATTATGCAAGACGTGTGACAAAGACCTCGCGTATCTTTCAAAATATTGTGTGTGTTTTTAGTAGTTAGCAAACACTTAGTTTGGTGCTTAAAATGAACTTTTTCTTTTGAGTTATTTGGATTGTCTTCTTATGTGTAATCCCTCAAGGGTTGTATGGACGTGTCCTCTCCCCTTGCCTTTGTGGACCTCAGGTGTAAGAGAAATCCATGCGATTATTTTAGAGAGGCCTACCTTGGACCAATGCATTCACTTTGAACATGCCAAAGGATAACCTCAAGTGGTAATAGGCCAAAGCCAGGTCTCCATCCAATCTACTATATAAATCCATGATTGTGACTAATAGTCCAATCGACAATGTGGATGGGTGATACCTCTCCTTCAGTACCCTTATGGTGTGTAAAACCTTGGTTCTCAAGGATGGGAGACCTCCTACGGGAGTTTATCATGCCACCCATAAATGGATGTCCCAGACTAAACACCATGTTATAGTTGCCAAAAACCTTCTATTAAGTGATGCAAGGGGTCACCCATTCCCATTAAGACATCCCACACTTTTTGTCGCTCTTGGTAGAGATAGTGTGAGGTCCCACCCTGACTTATCATAGTATTATTGAGACATTTATATTTTGATACTTTTTTATTTGAGATTTTGATACACTTATGATCGATTTGATAGTGACCCATGTTATTTATGCCTTATGATGATTATATTATGTAGATTTTGTTAGGAATGAATGCTGAATATATCCTATGGGGGAGTATTTAGAGCCATTCTATAGTAGTTATATGTTGCATTAATGACTGTGGTTGTCATTGATGTCAACACAGTGATCTACTGGAGATTAGCAGAGAAGCAGATAGTGTTTGAATTAGCGCATGTGGATTATTGAAGATCAAGATATGTGGAGATAAGGACTTACTTTATATTGTGTCATGTGATCATGGTCAAGAGTGCGTATGAAAATTCAATTATTCATGACATTTATGTATAAATTAGTGGAAGCAGTATTCAGGCAGTGTTCCTGAGAAGCGGCTTGTGGTGACTGGATGATATCTCTCAATCGGGATAGAATCTAGGCATGAAAATTTGTACAGTTGAAGACATTGTGATAGTGATGTGGATGTGAAAACATGGTTAGAGGTCACATGAGTGAAGAATTATTTTTTTTGGAAGCCGACAGTTTTTATGTAATTGTGAAATATTATGTAACGTATAAAGGTTTATATTTTGTAATTGATTAAGCCTTGTTGACCGACTCATTTGTAATTATTTGAGTGTGGTATAAAGGAAGGATTTTTTTCCTTATTGTAAAAAGTATGGAATAGAGATGAATTACGGAATTGAGCAATATATGTTGTAAGAGGATATGCGAATTGTAGAGATTTGGTATTGAGATCCGGTGAAGTAGTTGGTGCGGTTTGGCACAGACAGAGGAGAAAAGATGAGTTGTTGAGATTAGTGATTATTTGGTATTATTCTATTTGGATAATATAGAGATCAGTTGGACAGTGTGTTCAGTGATCTTTCCCTTGAAGCTGTTTGGATAGTGGGTCCTTATGTCTTCCATAACTCTTAATCGAGTTATAATCTTTTAACTGGGATTCAAAGTCTCCTAACATGGACTCATATGTACTAAATGTATTTCATAAGGCTTTTAATAGAGTCCATCCTCTCACAAGGAATTTTTATATTGGTACATCTTTTGTGGGCATCATTCCCACCAGGGTTTACTCTCTGATCAAAAGGTTCCCTAGTCAACATATCTTGTGTTATTGTGTTGATGTGTATGTTTATCTTTATATGGTTTTTTCTTACATTGATTACATGGTTGAAATTCATTAATGGTGATAAAAGTTGTATGTATCTGATAATTGATTCACCCCCCCCCTCTCAATTATCTTGGTGGACTTTACCTTCTAACAATTGGTATCAGAGTAGCAGGTCCTTGAAGGAAAAGTATAACAACTTAAGGAGATCCATGGTGAATCATTTTAGGAAAGAAAGCCCTAAGTTTGATGGAGTAAACTATGACAATTGGAAATAAAAGATGAAGACACATTTGTTATGTTTAGGACTAGGATATTGGTTAATCATAAAGAATGCGAAGACTATCATTGAAGAAGAAAAAATTGAAGAATTTACTAATGAGGAAAGAGATATGTTCATGTGTAACATACTTGCCAGAGAAGCACTCTTGCCAGCCCTTCCAGAGAATGAATACAATCAGGTAAAATATCTAAGGACATCTCATGAATTTTGGTCAGCTTTACAATCTACTTTTGAGGGTGATGTACATGCAAAGAGAGTTAGATTACATAATTGGATGTGTATTTGAAGATATAAGAATGATGGAAGATGAATCTATTAGAATTTATATTGGTAGAATGTCAGAGATTGTTGTAGGTATCAAATGATCTTGTGAAAGAAATATGACTAAGAATGAAGTGATATGGAAGATTCTAAAGACATTAACTCCTATATTTAAGCATACAACATAGATGATTGAACAAGTTATACCTTGTATTGAGAACTTTACCAGAGAAACTCTTCTTGGAAGATTAGAAGCAGAAGAGATACGCTTGAGACACTCAGGAGATCTACCTAGAATTGAGACAACATTTAGCGCACTTAGTGTTCACCCTACTTTGCAAGAAGCATTAGTGTAATTGGAGATTATGCTAGTAGCAATAGATCTAAGATTGAAGAATATAGAAAGATTGAGGAAGGAATTGCCTTGCTTGTGAAAAGAGAACTAGAAGGTAAGAAATTTTTTAAATTTTGGACTTGTCAAGAATATGGTCATTTCACATCTAAATGTTCCAAGAGAGTAAAGAAATATAAGAATAAATTTAAACCTAGAAGATCTAAAGAATGTTACTATGCTAATGATGAAGAATTTGAGGCTAGTATTGAGAAATCCCTAAGTGAAAGTGATAATGAGAATGATGATATAGGATTTGTAGAAATAAAAGAAGAAAACTCTGAAACTAAAGTCAAAGAAGAAAAAGATTTAGTTTCCCAAGTAGAAAAGAGATCTGATTGGATTATAGACAACGGTTGTTCACATCATATGACTGGAAATATGAAGAAGTTTATAAAGTTTAACAATTATGATGGAGGAATTGTTAGAGTTGGAAACAATGCACCTTTTTTGATAAAAGGAATAGGATCTATTACTCTTGATGGAAAGACTAAGATTGATGATATTTATTTTGTGGATGGATTGAATCATAATCTTTTGAGTGTTGGACAATTAGTTGATAAGGGATATCAAGTTTGGTTTGCTGAGAAAACTTGTGTGATCAAGGATAAGGATGGTAATTTGATTGAAACTGGATCAAGAACCAGAGGTAATGTATTTTAGTTGAACCCTGTAAAGATGACATGTTTGATTAGTAGAATTGATGACATTTGGTTATGGAACATAAGGTTTTGTCACATAAACTTTGATAACATTGTGAAAATTAGCACTACACTTGCAGTAAGAGATTTGCCTAAGATTATGAAACCTACTAACATGATTTGCAAAGAATGTGTTATGGCTAAGCAGAAGAGAAGTTCCTAGGAAGAAGTTCACATTAGTAGAGAAGTTGGAAATTATTCATATAGATTCGAGTGGTCCCACAAGGACTAGAGGATTCTATGGTGAAAGGTATTTTATGATTCTTGTTGACGATTTTACAAGAATGACATGGATTGCATTTCTTAAAGAAAAGTTTGAAGCATTTGATAAGTTTAAAGTAATTAAGAATAAAGTTGAGAATGAATTTGGAATGAAGATTAAATGTTTAAGATCAGATAGAGGTGGAGAATTTACTTCAAAGGAATTTAACACTTTTTGTGAAGTGAATGGTATTAAGAGACATTTTTCAGCCCCTAGAGCACCTGAACAAAATGGTACTGTAGAAAGAAGGAATAGATCAATAATTGAAGCAACAAGAGCTATGTTATTTCAGAATGATTTGGCAAAGACATTCTAGAGAGAAGCAGTGAATACAATAGTATATACAATGACTACAGAGTAAAAATTAGAGCAGACACAGATAAGAAACCTTATGAATTATGGTTTGGACATGCACCATCAGTTAATTATTTCAAAATTTTTGGAAGTAAATGTTATATTAAGAGAGATGATGACATTGGAAAGTTTGACCCTAGAAGTGATGAAGGTATATTTCTTGGTTATTCATTGAAAAGAAAAGCTTATAGATGTTTCTATAAAAGAACTAAAACTATTGTTGTGAGCGCAAATGTTAAAGTTGATGAAAAGTTCAAAATTCAGGAAAGAATGCTTGATTATGAATTAGATGAAGGAACTCGTCCTAGAATTGATCAAGAAAATATTAAATTATTTTATGAAACTGACAGTGATTTTCAGAATGAAATTCATATTGAGGAAATCAAAGAAGAACCTAGAGCAGGACATAGAGTTGAAGCAAGAATTGAGACAGTGACACCTAATAGGAATCTAGCAAGAAATCACCATGTTGATCAGATTATTGGGAGCATATAAAAAGGGGTTCTGACACAGAATAAGGTACAAGAAGAACTATGTTTAATTTCTCAAATTGAACCTAAATCTATTGATGAAGCTTATAAATATGAATATTGGATTAAAGTAATGAAGGAAGAACTAGATCAAATTGAAAAGAACAAGACTTGGGAGTTGGTCCCTAGACCTAAAGATAAAAATGTTATAGGAATTAAATGGGTATTCAGGAACAAGATGAATGAACAAGGAGAAGTTGTAAGGAACAAAGAAAGATTGGTATGTAAAGGATACTCATAGCAAGAAGGAATTGATTATGAAGAGACTTTTGCACCTGTTGCAAGAATTGAAGTAGTGAGAATGTTTTTGGCTTATGTAGCTTATAAGAAATTCAAA
Source organism: Chamaecyparis obtusa (assembly GCA_027943335.1). Classification (NCBI taxonomy): domain Eukaryota; kingdom Viridiplantae; phylum Streptophyta; class Pinopsida; order Cupressales; family Cupressaceae; genus Chamaecyparis; species Chamaecyparis obtusa. Next base: position 199,386 of record BSBK01006996.1, read on the forward strand.
GTATATCAGATGGATGTGAAGTCAGTATTTCTGAATGGAGAATTAGAAGAAGTCTACATTGAGAATCCTGAAGGTTTTCCCCTAACTCATGAAAGAGACATGGTATGTAAACTAAACAAAGCTTTATATGGACTTAAAAAAGCACCTAGAACTTGGTATGCAAGACTAGATAATTATTTGATAAAATTGGGATTTGCTAAAGGCACAACAGATAGTAATTTATATCTAAAAGAAATTGAGAATGGTTTTTTGATTGTAGTTATCTTTGTTGATGATATTATCTTTGGAGGAGAAGATGAAGCTAGTAATAAATTTGCAGATGAAATGAAGACTAAATTTGAAATGAGCATGATTGGTGAGATGAAATATTTCTTAGGATTGCAGATAACACAAAATAGTGATGGTATTTTCTTATGTCAAACAAAGTATCTGAATGACCTATTGAAGAGATTTGGAATGGAAAGTTGTAAGCCAGTTGGCACACCTATGGTAACTGGTCATAAGTTATCTAGCATAGATGAAACTCCTACAGTTGACCAAAAGAAGTACAGATCTATGATTGGAGGATTGCAATATTTAACTCATACAAGACTAGACATATCACATGTAGTTGGAATTGTTGCAAGATTTCAAGCTGATCCTAAAGAGTCACATTATGAAGCAGTAAAAAGAATACCGAGGTACTTGAAAGGCACAATTGCATATGGATTATGGTATGAAAAATTTGATGATTTTACCCTATGTGCATATATAGATGCAGATTAGGGAGGTAGTGTTGATGACAAAAAGAGTACAAGTGGTGGAGCATTTTTTCTTGGAGGAAGATTGGTTTCTTGGCTAAGCAAGAAACAAAATTGTATTTCATAGAGCACAACAACAAACAATTGTAACCAGATAATATGGATGAAAAAAATGTTGAAGGACATTGGAATTAAATTTGATGAGCCTATTGTTATACACTATGATAATACTAGTACAGTAAGTATGTCTAAGAATCATGTATTGTATTCTAAGAAAAAGCATATAGAAATAAAGTATCATGTTGTAAGAGAAAGTTGCAGAGAAAGAAGTCAGACTTGAATATATAAGTACAAAAGAGTAGATTGCAGATATATTTAGAAATCCCTTACCTAAAGATACATTTGAGTATTTGAGAGGTATGCTTGGGGTTATGCCCCATCCTACTTTTGAGAAGTGATGCAAATTGTTGCATCAGTCTAGTGGTATATGAGCTCTATCTTTGTTTGGACTAGATGTTGGTACTTTCTCTATGGGGGAGTATGTGTGTTTTTGAGCTGAGTCATGAAGGAATCTAGTGAATAAATTTTCTAAAAAGTGTCTTTTGACATTGAGGATTGACATATTGATGTTTACTTTTTTCATTGATGTCAATGGGGGAGAAGGATACATGAAAAAATCATCTATGGGAGAGAAGGATACAAACATCTATTGGAGGAGATGAAGAAATATAAAATGAAAAACCTATAAGATTTGATTGATGAAGAGGAATTGAAAAGATTGATTGATTTGATTGATGAAGAGGATTGAAAATATTTCAGATCAGTAGCATTGCAGTTTGGTATTCATGGAACTTGGATGTTTTTCATCTATGTTGCCATCAATGCCAATGGGGGAGATTGTTAGGAATGAATGCTTAATATATCCTATGGGGGAGTATTTAGAGCCATTCTATAGTAGTTTCATGTTGCATTCATGACTGTGGTTGTCATTGATGTCAACACAGTGATCTACTAGAGATTAGCAGAGAAGAAGACAATGCTTGAATTAGCACACGTGGATTATTGAAGATCAAGCTATGCGGATTTGAGGACTTGCTTTATATTGTGTCCTATGATCTTGGTCAAGTGCACGTACGTAAATTCAATTATTCATGACAGTTATGTATAAATCAATGGAAGCAATATTTAGGCAGTGTTCCTAAGAAGTGACATGTGGTGACTGGATGATATCTCTCAATTGGGATAGCACATAGGTATGAAAATTTGTACAATCGATGAGGACATTGTGATAGTGCAATGGACATGACAACATGGTCAGAGGTCGCATGAGTGAAGAATTATTTTATTTGGAAGCTAACAATTTTTATGTAATTGTGAAATATTATGTAACATGTAAAGGTTTATATTTTGTAATTGATTAAGCCTTGTTGGCCGAATCATTTGTAATTATTTGAGTGTGGTATAGTGATCAATATTAGAACTGTGCATCTTTATGATATCAGATCAAATACTCAAATAGATCTGTGCTTCCAATGTGACATATAATCCTTGTTTGAAATACTTCATATCACCAATATTAAGAAGATTGAGATAATTGTCGCCATTTCAGATACACTGACATTTAAAAGGGTTTGGTTATCGAATTCAAATTGAAAATATATAACAGAGCTATGCTTTGTCAAATAACTCGTGCATAATATTGAGATAGCCAACATTTGCATTTATATATCTTTCCCTTAAGATATTGTAATTATACCCATTTGTAAGTTATTAAATACATATATAAGTAGCAAATAAAGGATTGGATAGAGGGAAGTCTCTTGCCATTTGAGATTTTAGACAAACCTTGGGAATTTAGAGAAAGGATCATTACAGATAGTGACATGGACGTGACAACATGGTCAGAGGTCGCATGAGTGAAGAATTATTTTGTTTGGAAGCTAACAATTTTTATGTAATTGTGAAATATTATGTAACGTGTAAAGGTTTATATTTTGTAATTGATTAAGCCTTGTTGGCCGAATCATTTGTAATTATTTGAGTGTGGTATAAAGGAAGGATTTTTTTCCTTATTTTAAAAAGTATGGAATATAGATGAATTACGGAATTGAGCAATATATGTTGTAAGAGGATATGCGAATTGTAGAGATCTAGTATTGAGATTTGGTGAAGCAGTTGGTGTGGTTTGGCACAGACATAGGAGCAAAGATAAGTTGATGAGATCAATGATTATTTGGTATTATTTTGTTTGGATAATAGAGAGATCAGTTGGACAATGTGTTCAATGATCTTTCCCTTGAAGCTATTCGAATAGTGGGTCCTTTTGTCTTCCATAACTCTTAACCGGGTTAGAATCTTTTATCAGGGATTCAAAGTCTCCTAATAGGGATTCATATTTACTGAATGTATTTCATAAGGCTCTTAAAAGAGTCCATCATCTCACAAGGAATTTTTATATTGGTACATCTTTTGTGGTCATCATTCCCACTAGGGTTTACTCTCTGATCAAGAGGTTCCCTAGTCAACATATCTTGTGTTATTGTGTTGATGTGTATGTTTATCTTTATATAGTTGTTTCTTACATTGATTACATGGTTGAAATCTATTAATGGTGATAAAATTTGTATTTATCTGATAAATGATTCACCTCCCCTCTTAGTTATCTTGGTGGACTTTACTTTCTAACATATTTTTCTTATGATGTTGATTAGTATCCAGATCTTACTTGTTAATTTATGTTATACATGCTCAGATACGTGTATTGATGAGAAATATTTAATAATGGTTAGATTTAATTGTTACATGAATTATGTTTTAGAACTAAGAAATAGTATTTATAAATATATCATGATGATAGAATTTTGCAAGTGTGAAGTATGAACGTTATCTTTAAAAGGAAAGTTTAGCTAGAAATCAAATTATGCATGTTGATTAATGTCTGCAATTATGTAATATTGAATTGTTATATACTTACATGTGAATTTTCCTTGGACTACTGATGCTCACGTTTAGTGTGCAGGAAAGAAAACCATGGAAATATTCAGAGAATCAGGGCTAAACCTATGTACAATTGTGAAAGCCAAGGTTTAATCTATTGAAGAGATTGAAACCTTGTTGCAATGTATTTTATTTATAAGCTTAATTCATGTTTGTTAATAGAATAAATTCATTTTGTTAATTAGGCATGTCACTTGTAATGTGAAGTGTATTTTTATGGTGTCTCTTGACACTTGTAATGTGTATGTGGATAGTGACATGTCAATTAGGGTTTGGCAAGAGCTACCCAACCTAGTAAGTTACCAAGCCTAACCACTTGCTTGTAGATGATATGTAGGGTCCCCATCAAGTTGAATTTTGAATTCAAACTCAAGTTGAACTTTAGAGGGCTCAAAAGTGACCCTAGGGTGCCTTTTTAGTCAAAATAAGCTAACCATGTGGGGGAACCTTGAGTTAGGGGCTAGAATTTGCCTATAGGAAGGCCTAGATCATATTTACACCACTCAAAAAAGGCTACTCTTTAAAAGTGGCTAAAATGGAGAAGCCCACATGCCTTGACTTGTTCCACACTTCTAGCTTAACTCACCATTATGAGGGGGGGGGAACAAGAAGTAAGGCCAAGGACTTGTAGTCAACTCACATTTATTGCTAGAGGATGAGTAGGATTTAGAGGCCTTTTTAGAGGAATTTATGGGACTTAGTGGTTGTGCACCAACTCTCTAATTTTAGAGAAACTTAGGGTTTTGGGATTGGAGAAAGAAGACAAAGAAAAGGAAAAGAGCTCTTCTCAAACCTCATTTTCCATTTGCATAGGAGCAAGGTTGGTGCTCTTGCCATGAAGATATTTCTTGAAATCTTAGATTTGTTTTTGAATTTATTATATGCATATGTAAATATTGTATGTGTAAAAATGGTTGTATCTCATGTCAAGTAGATTGTTGTATGTGCAGTGTATGAATGATGTATGGAAATTTTTGCATTTTGTTTTCTTGTTTTGTTGAATGGTGTGTTGTTCATGGGTGTACAAGGTATCACTCACCCTTGGGAGGGAAGTAGTGGCCTTGGGTGAAGGGGTTAGTTGATCTTTCCATTATATTTGAGAGCTTCTTCTCTTGGAGAAGAAGGGAAATCTCATGGAGTATGGGCTCCATGAAAGCCATATTTGTGATATTGTATTTGGGGGTGATAAGGGTGGAGTTTAGTAGATGAAAAATGTATAATGTATCCTTTGAAAGGCATGTAAAAAAAATCTCTTGGTTGTATATTTTTATTGTATGGAAATCTCCTCTTTAGAAAATCCCACCTTCACCCTTTCTCAATGGGTTTAATAGGTGACTCATTTGTGAATCCAAATCTTTGAGGGAGCTCATTGTTATTTTTTCATGCAAATGCATTTGTGAGTTTGTTGTATGAGTGTACCCTTTTAGCCTTGGTTCTTCAAGCTCGGGGGTGGTCTCTTTGAGATCTTGGATGAGAGGTGAGCACTCCATGGTTATTCTCTTTTATTGTAGGTTTTGGTGGCCATGTTCATGTGGGAAAAGATTTTGGGAAGCCTTCATTTTGATGTCATTCTGGGAGCACGAGTAGTGTTGCATTATTGTAACCTTGAAATGGGGAAACACTTCATTTTGTTATTGTATAGAACTACAATATTGGTCATATATTAATTTGAGGAAGGATATGTTTTTGTTCATTTTAGAATGACATTATTTTGAAAGGATAAAATGTATTTTTACTTTAGATGATTGTTAAGAATTCATTTGGAAATCAATGAAAAACTATGTTATCTCATCTTCTTGTTATTTCATTGTATTGGTTCTTCAAAAAAAGTTATTATAGTAATCTCTTTGAAGAGCAAGTTGATTGGATATTATGTGTAAAATTGGTTCATGGTTGTAAATCATAGAAAGCTAAATGTAGAAATATTCAGTTTGATTTATTCTTGCTAAGTAAATTCTTGTTTTAAAGCTTCATTATGACTATTTTAGACACTAGAAGAATTTACACTATGTTGTAGAGAAACTAAATCCATAAATTAAATTTTGTTGTCATCCAAACAAATAACAAACAAAAAAAAAACAAGAAAGAGTAAAAAACTAAATAGAGACCTACATGTCTTTGGAAAATGTATGGGGAAGAAATTAAATTCCCCATACACTTTCCAATATACCACAGTCAATAAAAAATTAATATATCATATTTACTTGTCAAAAAGACTATATTTTAAAACTAGTTGCAAGAAAAAAAGAAGAAGAGGGTGGGACCCATCTGGGTCGCCACCCAAGAAGCCCACAAAGAGGTTGAAAACAAATATATATATAAATATAATAAATTGTAACAAAAAAAATACTTAAAAAAAGGTAATTTATGTTGTTCACGGAAGCCCCTTTCATAAAGCAACAAAAAAAATATTTTAAAATAAAATGAATTTTAAAAAAAAATTTAAAAAAAAATTCAAAAAATATATTATTTTGGGGTGGGGTTGACCCCGCACCCTCGACCCTTGCCACATGACAGAGGGGACCCACCGCAACAGGTGTACTCGATGTCATGGGCAGGCAGGCCCTGTTGTGGCAAGGTACCCAGTGCCACCAGCAGGCAGGCCCTGCTACGACAGGGTACCGCTGCTAGTAGCGGCCCCCACCCCATTGACCCCTTTTAAAAAGGGGATCGACGTGTCATGTTTAATTTTTTTAATTAAATTTTTATTTATTTTTTATTTAATTTTATTTATAATAATATATAATAATTAATATTTTTTTATTATATATTAATTATTATATGAAAGTTTTATATACTAATTATTATATATTATTATTATATATTAACTTCTATTAAAATGTATTAACTTGTATTTATTTGATTAAAGATTATTAACTTAGTCTTTATTTTTTTTAATGTATATACATTAATTTTATTTAATCATTACAAGGCATTATGTATTTTGTTTATGAATTGAATAAAATTCATAATTATTTAGGTATTCTATTTATGCGAATTGAAATAATTAGTAGAAGTTATTTAACTTGTACCTAATTAAATGTATGACATTTAAAAGTTTAATGAATTTATTTAATTCAGTTGTTCACACACGTACCTTTTAATGGTCTAAATTAATCCTATCGAAATAGTTTGAGAACACTTTTAGTTTTATTATTCTTTTAGGTGTATATTGTGGATTTAATCTTTTAGCACGACAGTCCTTCCTAACCTTAGGAGTTTGTTTTGATTAGGTATATTTGTCTCTTCTTAATTTATAGCTGGGACTCTCTCTCCATTTATTGGCCATGTTATTCGTTAATTAATGTAGTCCCAATGGGACTCACCTAATTAATTTATAGGTATTACATTTCCCTTAGGTTGATTTAATAACTTATAACACCTAGTTTATGAACTTAATTCTAGGCTACCATTTAGTACCTCCTTTTATGGTTTCTTAACACATAGGTAAGTATAAAGAAATCTAATAGCCATTATTTAGGAGATCATGAACCAACACTCTATTACCTATGAATTTTACGATGACCTTCATTGATCAGCATACCAGTTGTATAGGACCAACTTGCAAATCCTATCCTAAACTTATTCCTTTCGTACCATCAGATAAACTTGTTCAGTCGAATCAGTTGGGGTCAACCAACCCTAACCATGTTGTTGAGGGAGGTTGTCCAACTTGATTATATGAGTGGGATCACCACATAAACTTGTTGGCCATGATGCCCCTTTCTTTTCAACACTATTATCCTAATCCAACTTGTTCTCCTTATTCATATAACTTTAGGTGTCTTTTTTATAAAAAAATTGTACATTTTTTAGTAGTATTTTTGGGCATGACAGATAGTGGTTCCTTGGTAGGTGATGACCCTTGGAATTCTAATCTTGGTGTTTTTGAGAAGTGAGTGCACTATAAGGGGGAGCCCGTGGCTCCAAGATTCTAGGTTTTTCACCCTAATTAGGTGCGACTGAACTTTGTTCAAGTGGGAAGTCACTGGATATTGTCCTTCCAACCTAGGTTGTAGTGTGTTTGTTTTAAATTTTATAATAGCCATTATGCCTGATGTGTCTTGTGAGTGTTCAAACATTTCAAACATTTTCAAAACACTCATAACACCTTGAAAAACATTCAAAACATTGTCAAAAACATTCAAGAACATTTCAAACCCTTTCATATATTTTTCCAAACATGAAATTTGAAAACATTTACCTTAGAGCCTTGTTGCAATCCTAGGGTAATATTTTGCATGATTAGTCCTCATTTTACTTCCTCATATCATAGTCATTTTGCAACATTTTCATACATTGCATTATCTCCCCTCACTTTGCATTTACAATTTCAAAACCTTTGCATAGTCCCCATTATAATTCCTCATTATAGTCTCTTTGTATAAGTCCTCATTTTATAGTTAGATCCTTTAAAAAACTTTGTAAAGTTCCAAAAAAATCCAAATCTTAGAGTCTTTTGTTATGTTATTGATGACAGGATCTTGACTTGGTCCCTTTGTCCCTCTATCATTTGGTCAAACTCCACCTTTTTCATGATGGATTTGACCTAGTCCCTTTTATCAAATTATCCTTTGTCTTTTTGATAAGTCAAGATCCCTATTCAATTTCCTAAGGTTATACCCTTAGATTTTTATTTTCCAAAGATTTTTTCAAAGTCAAAAATTCCAAAAAATATAGTTTGCATGTTCAAAGTCCAAAGTCTAAAGTTCAAACCCTAATTTGCATAACACAAGATTTAAAAATATCTAAAATCCAAGATCAAGTTACATTTTTCACATCCTAAGTTGCATATTCTAAGTTGAATTATTTCATATCCTAGGTTTCATATCATTTCAAAATAAAAAATCTAAAACAAAATTTGCATCATGCATATCCTTCATCCTTAGTTGCATTTAGTTATCATGCCAATTGTGACAAGGCAAAAAGGTTCCTATCAATTCATGTACACAAGTGAGGATCCCATTTTGATTCAAGACAAATCACACATTTACAAACATGAGGTGATGACACAAGACCCATATTCCCTTCAAGACAAGATAGAACAAGCATCATGAAACCTTCACTAGTACATTTGACCTCATTTTTCTACCAAAATTTTTGACCATCAATTATAAAGGTTTAGGTTGGTCGAAAAACTTTTTTTTTTTTTAATCCATGCCTGTGTTGGTCAAAATTTTGAGAAATACCATGTAGGTCAAAATTTCGACCAACATGGGCATAACTTTAAAAAGAAAAAATATTTCATATGTAACGCCCCGCCAGGCAACCCAAGAGGACAAGACATAAAACCTCTATAAAATGCAAGTAGTGAATTTTTATTTTATTTTATTTATTTATTTATTACTAGAATAATATTCATCATTACACTTCATATTTCTAAAAGAAGAAATAATTTTCTACTACTTGAATGTAAGATTTATACAACTTAAGTCCTCCTGGGTTCCCTAACGTCGCTACTAAAGCAACATCATATAAACCATTTACATGCATAAGATATTCACGGAATCATGAGCTTAAAAGATCTACATTCATTTTAATGCACCAAGTTAAATGTCCCTAACTTATTTCTTTTATTAAACATAGGTTAATCATCCAACATCATTATTCCTTTTATCAACTCATTCCATAAATTCATATTGATTTCATCTACATCTACTATCCTTTATATCACTTTTCTCTAATAATTTAGGTAAGAGATTAATATTCATTAAGGTAGGCATCATCCTAGGTACTTCATTAACATGAACCAAGTATTAACATTAAAATCAAATTACTATTCTATTGCATTGTTTCATAACCATTCATTGTTAATAATTCCAATCACTAATCTATCATTTCTCAATAATCTCTTTGAATTCTTTCATCAAGAGAGAATACATTATTTTTGTGATACATCATTATATATAATTATATTTAATATTATTTCCTTTACACATGGATAACATAAGAGAATAGGAGAAATAACATAAATACTTTATTTTAATGCTAGTAACATGTCCAATATTCCACATTCTTTTCCCTTTCTTTTACCTAGAACTACCCATTCCCTTATGCATTGCTTTGAATTGAGATTGCATCAATACTACAAGACTCCTTTTAGGAGATTAAAAATTACATGAATACAAATACATAGGTACATCTCAACATATTAAAATATCCAATAAGAAATCTTCAACTGCAGATCTGGAAAGGAATATGTGCTAGGATCATCCAAAGAATCATGATCAATACCTCGATATAAATATTAACCACCCAACCACGTGGAACCAATAGGCCCACTCCCCCGAGCTAGGAGATAGAACCAAAGGCCCATACAAGAGGTAACGACTAGGAAATTCCTAAGGTGGTGATAAAATTTCCCCAAAGTCACAACACAAAAGAAAAGACAAGAAGACCACAAGGACTACCAGAGGCATGATCAAATTTAGTAGAGACTCTAAGCTACAAGCTAGGTGAGTGTCATCGCATAGCCCTCACCCCTTGGGTTGTCCCGGTACTAGCCATTCTTGGCCCCGGCCCCCAAGTAGGCACATGCGGAACCGAATGCCTCTCGTACAGACAAGGTCATCCAGTCGTACCTACGCATAGGTACCTTCTCCCACTCCCATCCTTAGTCTTTAATAGCACTAAAGGCATGGGCGAGGAACAATTAATCTTGATTAGTGTGTAATTTCCCATTCCAATAATCTCCCATTCCCAATTCATTTATTTAGGTTATCACTTGATTAAATAACTCATAGTAGGTTATCCTGGTACTAGCCACTTAGGGCCCCGGCCCCTCACTATGAGCCACTCACCTAGTGTACTTAGGTTCCCTAACATACATATAAAAATCATAAGAGCATAATAGATCCATCATCAAGAATTCATATCAATTCCATAACAACATTTGATTGAGTTTAGGAAAACATATGTTGTCCCTAGTCCACTTGACAACCCTAAACCCAATATGGCATACAGAATGTTCCAAACATATAAGAAGACATCCAAGTGATATTATAAACATATTCAGAGTATACATAGATCCAATTAACCAAAAAAACATTCTAATAGCCTCTGGTGACCATACGAAACCTTAAAACTTAATGATGTTCTTAAACTGAATTATTTCAAGCAAGGATTAAATGCAAAGAATAGTCATCATAGAACAGTCATCCATATCTTCCACAAAACAAATAATAAAGGCAATCACTTTAGTGGAGATTTAGATAACATAATTATGGACTCTCAATTTGATTTTTAGGAAGATCCAACAGTGGGAAAGAAAGTTATGACTTCTGGTTTAAAACAGAAAAATTCTGGTTAGGGTTCAGACCTGCCTTCACTAAAACGGTTGTAATTTTCACAAAACATAATAAAAATTCTCCAAAAAAATTAGAAATGAAAGATAAGACTTAGGAGAATATTTTTTATCAAATTTAGACTTTTATATAATCATATCAGCCTGTATCATACGAATACATTTGACAGAAAATTCGGAATCGAGAATGGACAGGCATAGTCTGCCAAAATGTCAAAAATAAGGCATTAATTCGACCCTAAAAATAAAATCAGAGAGATACCCATTTGAGATCTGTGAATTTTACTTCCAGAAAATCAATTTAGTAAAACCCTAGATTCAATTTAAATTATTATAATAATAGATCTCCAAAAACGGGTTGCTAAAAACCCTAGGAAAACACATGCCAATTCTTACAAACAAAAACTCAAAACTTTAAAATAACCATAGAAATTAAAAGTATAGATATAATAAATAATTATAATATATGAATAGATCCATAATCTATCAGAGACATAAAGTAACTAACATATTCAATCCATACCTCTTGTCCTACGAAGGTTGAATCGAAGAAGGAAGGAAACAAAAGAGAAGACAAATCCAAACTTGAGATGCATCCTTCAAACCCTATCCACTTTCAGAAATCTCCATGAAAGAAAGAAATAATTCCACAGCAAAGAATCCCTCTCTCAACTATTGAAATTCTCACAAAAATGTCTCTCTCCCAAAAGCAAAGATAACCAAAAATTCTTAAAGACATATGCTTACAAACTCTCCCTCACATCTCCAAGTTTTCTCTCCAAAATCTCCATGAAAAGTAAGGCCATCCTCTCCTCAATGCTTCAGCCCCAAAATCCCCCCTCTTCAAATGAGAAAGTAGTGCATATAAATAAATTTTCAAAGGTTGAGAGGAAAAGTAACCAACTCCCAACTAACTCTTAACTAAAGGGTATTATAAAATAACTTAATATCATACAACTATATTACTCAAATATACAATAAAAGATTATTTGTATTCATTCATACACATATGTAATATTATCCTAACATATATGCATATGCCATCATTAATTACATCAATATCTATATATATAACCTATCCTCATTATTAATAATTAACAATTGAGAATAATATACCTCGCATTATTTAATATTTAATTATTAATAATATTATACTTTACATTAATCTCAAAATATACACCATCAACAATATCTACAATAATTAACATATAATCACATATAAATTATATATATATAAATACATATATGTGTGCACCCATATATATATTTCCATATATATATATATATATTTATATTTATATATATTATATATATATATATATATATATATATATATATATATATATATATATATATATATATATATATATATATATATATTTATATATGCCAAATACCAAACACTATAATCTATAAGATTATGAAGTAATAGATCACAATAAATTATTACCTATTTATAATTGCTATAGGATATAACACTGAGGTAGAATAAAATCACATGCCTCAAAATAAATCTAATCATCCAAAGAGGCCATACAAATCATCTATGAAACATATCGAGAAAACCATAAGATCAAACAAGGTCAACCAAAGTCAACAAAGAAAGTCAAGCCAAAATCTTGAAACACAACATAGAAAGATTAACTAAGAATCATACCAAGAAGGAGAAATAAATAAAATGAGTAAACAAATCATACAACCAAATGAATTCAAGTGGTCACAACGCACTAACTACAACCATGCCCAACCGGGTGCGTTGGATCTGGGTTTTTGACCCAAAGGTTGACTGACAAAGAAGGAACCCTAATATTCCCAAATTGGAATAATGACAAAGGAAGACTCATGTAGGGGCCTTAGTACTATCTCCATAACAACAACCATCGAGGATTTGAGGGCATGCTCAGACCTGTGAAGCCAGGTGAAGTCGATGCCCGGTACCTGCAAGCCTGCATCACAAAGAAGAAATACATATGCACGGATATACATATAAAAGAAAATATTGCAGACAGATGACCAGGATCGATACATCGTGTGGACCTCAGCTATGTGAGTAACTACGACTTCGTCCTGAATCATGAAAACACATCATGTATATATATACACTCAAAGCATGTAGCATCATCATAATGAAGGTTAGAATCTCAAGCATTGTGTTAGTCTTTTATCAATACTAATAATAAATTAACATAATCAAATCATCAAGTGAGATACAAGATTCATCCAAGGTAACCTTAATAGAAGAAAATATAAATAACCACTTATATATATCTATCAAGTACATATCATATAACATCCTAACTACGTTCATAAAGGTCTTGTAGGTACTCAATACATACATGGAGATAAATACATACAAGAATGATACCTTTAGATAGTATGTCTGATATTAGAATCATTGAGTACTAGCTTATGAAATTATTATAAACAACTATAGGAATAGATCAAACAAGTATCATATACAACTTAAGCTGTAAGAAAATATTGAAGGATCTTAATTCTTTCAAAAACACAAAACTTATATTAGGGTTAGAGGGGTATTACATCATATCTCATTTCATTATTTGGTTTTAACTTGGAGCACGTGAAGGAGGAGTGTCTGAGAGGGTTTTAACTATTATTTGGTGAGAGTTTTAGGAGGAGTGCCTGCGAGCTAGGGTTGCCACTATTATTTGGTGTAAAAGGAGGACCGCCTGTGGGTTGCCATTGTTATTTGGTGTAAAAGGAGGACTGCCTGCGGGTTGCCACTATTATTTGGTGTAAAAAGAGGACCACCTGTGATGGTTGCCACTATTATTTGGTGTAAAAGGAGGACCTCCTGTAAGGATTTCCTTACTCTGCATTTGTTTAGCATTATTTTATGCTTCTATGCTATTGGTACTTGTTGGTTATCTACTTAGGGCCCATGAGCAATGTGTTAGGGCATCATGTATTGTGTATTTGCTGGCACATTTTTTATCACTGTATAAGTGTTTGAGATTTTGATCTCTATTTATATACATTTGATTCAAACTCAGTGACTCAGCAAAAATTGCAAAACCCTAAATTTTTGAATGCTAAACTTGAAGCACAAAAAAAATCCCCCCATGTTTTTAAAACCTAAAGCAGACTATGGGTTGATGTGAGAATTTCACAACACAGTTAGAGGAATCTCTTGTGAGAATCCTCCAAGCTAGGTTTAAGAAGACTGCATCATAGGAAAAATCCATTGAGAAGCCTTTCCAATTAATAAAGCCTTTCCTCACCTTCTTCAATGACCACTCTCAATTACTTTGGTTCTACCAAATCAAAAGAAAGGATGAAGTGTTTCTGACATTCAAAAATTTCAAATGTCTCTGATCAGGCAAGGGAAACAAGTATGTCAACAAAGAGTTTCAAAAATTCCTTACGAATCACCGCATCATGTTATAGTGTAAAATATGATACATTTCACAATTTAATAATGAGAGGAAAATACAATCAAATTTGTTTCTATAGGATTCATACATACAAAATCCCCAAATTGTCCTCTAAACCCTCCTTAAACTAGGGCCTACTTAATGTACACCTTCTAAACCCAATATCAACCGAAAAAATATTGGTTCACCATATATCCAACACATACTAACTATTTCAACCATAAAAGGTACCCTCCTTATGGTAGATTATCTACTGCAATACATTAGCCTCCAATTTTGGTGTCCCTTCAACCAATATGCATATAGTGATCACCAAAATTCAACACTCCTCTAAAATTTAAGATTATTTTCATATCATATATGTTACAACATGATCATTACATGAGTACCAATTCTTTACATCCATGGAATGATCATGGGATCATCATGAAACTCAAAATATCTAAGGGAAAACTCAGATTTAATACGATGTTAGCAAATTCAGAGAAAAAATAGTCTGCAATAGTTTCTTAAATCATGAAAATTTCTTCCATTGGAACTTATTAATGTTCATTAACCATTCAAGAACTATGAAATATAGAAAATCAAACTACCATAAGGAAATTTTCATAAATTGGTTACTTTTATTGTTTCCAAACTACATAGTTTGTACAAAATGCTTCCTCCTTTGTACTGTTCTTTCCTTATGCCTTGACCAGGCTATATAAGGTGTATGAAATTTTTTCCAACCAATTAAAATCAGTTCCCTTTGTTTACAAATGCATTTAGGCATTTCAACAAGCTTTCCCTTCTAATTGACACTAGTCATTAGGATTTAAATATTTGAATTTTTTAAACTATATTCAAATAAACTCCTATAGACCTATAACTTTAGCATGGGTCATTTTGTGACCTTATTACGTCATAAAAATCCTCTAAAATCATAACTAACCAACCTATGCATCATGTTTTCCTATTACATGAATTTGGTCCTATGGTCCTTACCAGGACCATCAGGACATTTTCTAATATTTACTAGAAGAAAGCACAATGCCATTATGTAAATAGCTAGATGCATAATTCATGTCAAGTATGTGGATGTTAAGTTCCAAGGAGAAGTGGCTACCTATGTCATACACATCATCAACTAAATAGTAAATAGACACTTGATTTCTCAAAGGGTGTACTCCATATGAAGGTTTGATGAAAGAAAAGTCAAATATTTCTCATCTCTTAGTGTTCGGATCTAATGCCTAGGCATACATTCCTTATAAAATTCATCACAAGATAGCATATAAGTTGGAAGTGCATTCCATCAAATAGAATGATGATTCCAAGGACTATCATTTATATAATTGTTCATCCAAGTAATCTTTATAAAGAGAGATGTCTTCCATGACAATATCTCTCTTATACTTCCACCAGGCCACTTCCAGATTTTCTTTCACCTAAGAATTATTACACTTATGCAACTTTGTCCCTGTTCCATCCCTTGCTTGCAATAGATGATCCTACCACTCAACTTTGATCATCTTTCCCTATACTCCCAGTTATGTATATGGCATCTACAATACCCAATTTTTACTTCCAAAAGATGTTTACTCTAGCAAAGATTCTTGAGGTGATCAATGCGACAAATCCACAGTCCACCACATTCCATAAGATCAAGTGATTGGGAAGCATTTTTCTGGCATTTTTTTATGCTTCTATGCTATTGGTACTTGTTGGTTACCTACTTAGGGCCTGTGAGCAATGTGCCAGGGCATCATGTATTGTGTATTTGCTAGCACATTTTTTTTATCACTGTATAAGTGTTTGAGTTTTTTATCTCTATTTATATACATTGCTGTTATTACATTCATGAGGTACTTATTATGTTCTTCACATTACATGAAGCTAGGTAATATTTATGTAATTATTCCACTTTCTATTTCACACATAATTTTATCTTTTTCGAGGAAAAAGTTGTTTAACTTATGATCACATTATTGAAAATTTATCTGCATCATCACACCTCTGAAAATTGATCTAATGGACTGGCAGCATGCTAAATATAAGTAAATGTGCTTATTCATATGTTCACTAATAACTTCAAGTTACAATGAAACATCTTCCAACTCTTTTTATCTTCTCATTAGATGCTTGTTTCTGTCCAAAAAAAATCATTACTTCTAAACTATCCCAACTTGGTCTTTATACATATAGACCATGTGAAAAACATTCTTTTAAGGTGCTTGGCTTATTAGGATGGCATTGGAGAAAATAAAGGGCATCTATGCCATATTTTTATATCTTTTAAGAGCGCACCCTCATGAATGCCTCTAATATCTTATTCATTACTGACCATTCATCAGACATCTTGACCTATGAAGAATCTTATTTCTATGACATTGTCACCAACATTACACTTCATGAAGTCTACAAAGTAATGTATTTGTTATCTCAAAATTTCCTAGTATGATACGCATCACATTCCTCTCAAAAGAACCTATGGAATTGTCACTTGTTTGGCATTCTTATACTTATGAATCTTAATTTGAACCTCTCCTTGTAGCCATTATCCTTTGAACTGACCTACAACATTATTTATGTTCTTTGCATAGTGACATAAGAGCATGCATATCATCTATATTTGACCATCTCCCTACATAGCTCATGATATTTCATTATCTTTGTTTCTTGCATACTCTTTCATTGTGAAATCCATTCCTCATATTGCTCACTGACATAAGGTCTCATGACTGTGGTATCACTTTGTGCTGATCATGCCACATTTTTTTTATGAATTTATACTCATGCTTTGGGATGTCTTCTTTTTCTTAATGAATCTATTTATAAGCTAACTAACTACCCTTGCATTCCACTTGTACTTAAGATTAACCTTGTCACATTTTCTTAAGTCTTTTATATATTCACAAGACTGCTCTAACCCATATGAAGACTGTCATCTATGCTTCTTTTAATGACTTCCCTCAAAAACCTTTGTCACTAAATTGTCAATATGGAAACCTTTGCAATAAAAAAATCTATTTCTTGTATGCTCTTGTATTTTATAACTACACATTCATTGCTTACTTGTGCATTGATAGATCTATCATATCCCTGCAATTTGTTGTTGTTTACTATCATTGACTACAAGCTTGTTTAGGCCATCTCAACTGATAATTCAGAAACAACCATGACTGTTCCTTTGTTGTATTCCTTAAGCTATCCTCAATGTATTGTGACCATGAAATGGAATATTATCATAGTCAAAATATTCACAATGTTCTTCTTAAACCTCATTATTATTTCTTCTACAATCAAATTCATTGGGTTTTTGATATGACCACCCCTTCTCTTGTAATTTATTTCATTATCACTATTATACATGATGAAACTTGTTTATTTGATTCTTATTAGTGAGATGTCATGTTTTATTTTGTTGTCTTTCATGACTGAAAAATTTGACACTTCTTCTTCACGACTATTATTTGTCTTTAATACAATGCTTAAGAATCACTAGACAACCAAACTTAACAAGTAACTAACTTTCAATAGACTCTTCCAGTTAGTTGGTGGTTACAACCAGCCTTGAAGAGGCTTATTTGTGGTTGGATGTGTGTGTTAGAGGTAGAGAAGAGGGAGGACCAAGTTAATGACTGATTCTAGATCATAACAATGGATGTAAACTATTTTCAAGTAATGAAAATGTAAATTCATTGGTAATCTGCCAGTCACTACCTGTGAGGGTACAATCCGACTATTCTATTGAAAAATATTTATTTTTATGGTTGATATGGATCCAAATGATTTCTAGGGTATGGTGTTGCATGTCATTGGAGTTATGAATAGTTTTGTGCAAGTTTGAAAGCATTTTTGGGTCCTCTGGACGTGACCCAAAGGAATAATATTTCATTTTATAGTATGTTGTATAACCCTGAAAAGGGTATCCAAATATGTGATTATCTTCCTGAGTCTTTTGGGAAAGTCTGGAAAGAACATTGTGAAATCAGTCTAGAAGGCTACTAGGAAACTAGGCTCATTAGGAGTGTGTACCTAGGTGTGGATAAAGGATCTAGAATCGATCCTAGAATCCATTATTGTGTGGATTGGAGTGTTGAAGACCTTTGTTTTGGTTGTTGGCTGCATAGCTCTGCATCATTGGGGATTTGATTGAGATGACAACTAGCAAAAATAGCTTTGTTAAAATATCTATTCCTCTTGTGTGGGCATTATATTCTTTGTACACTGCTGACCTAAAAGTGAGTGTGAACACTTCCCCTTTTATATGGAGAAGGATATTGGTTTTGTGGTCAGCACCCTCATTTGTGAAGGATTTTTTTTTCCTTATGTAGGCTATGAAAGTAATTTGGGTTTTCTTCTTTATTAAACATCTAGGGTACAGTCAGTTTAATATTAGTTTGACATAAAATACATGAAGGCTACTTAGTTTATCTCAGGGATAGAGATAATTTAATTTTAACTTTGGTTGTGTTAACACAACTATGTTGACTTTATTTTGTAGTTGTTTAACATGAGAGTTTGTAGATTAATAGGAGTTCACAGATACTAGTATGCCATAGTTGCCCATCTATAACTAGTGAGATGCACATAACTCATGTACCTCATGCTAGTGTGCTTGGATACCTTGTATACACTATTTTTTATTAGACTAGACATTATCCAAATAGTGAGTATTTATATAAAGTGCTATAACACACAGGTGGTCCTCCTTTTACACCAATTAATAACAGTGACAACCCTCATAGGCAATTGGATAATGTCTAGTTTAATCCAAGCACACCAGCATGAGGTACATGAGTTATGTTCATCTCACTAGATATAGATGGGCATTAATCCTCAATTGAATGATACATTCCCATAAAAATGTGAACTCCTATTAATCTAAAAACTCTCACGTTAAACAATTACAAAAAAAAGTCAACATAGTTCCTTTAACACAACCAAAGTTAAAATTAAATTATTTGAAAAAGGGTTTGTGTTTTGAGTTAATTGGTTTATGTAAATCTGTTTCAACAACCGTTATCTTGATAAACTCTCTATTTGGTTTCAGCACCCATGTTAGTTTTGAAGTAAACAGTGGTATAATATCATTTGGGTTTTCTAAATTGTGGTAAAGTTTTGTGTTATACCCATATGGATCAATGTCAGGGTTTTAGTCTCTATAACCTGTGTGGATAGTTCTTGTTTATATCCAAACCATCACAGGAATAGGAGTCAAGACAAATAAATTTTTGTTGGAGTGAGCTTGTAGAATCTAAAATTCATTAATTATTGGTTGTTTTCATGGTAAGAGACTCCTTGGTGACTGTCTTAATGAGCCCTTACAAAACAAGTACAAAATGCAAAATATAGTGAAGGGAGGCTTCTAATCATCCCATGTTACATGAAATTTATAAATATTGGCGCTAGAAGACACAAGGTTCAATTTCAGTTTTGAAAGTATTGAAGTTGACTAATTCTAGCTTAGGTGTAGTTAAATTGTCCTTGCTGCCCTAGAATGACATCTTTGTTCAAACCATTGATTGCAAATATTTTTTAAGTACTTGAATCTACAATAGAACAATAGTGGTGAATGTATGACTATTATAATCATATGATTATATGTTATAATATTTATGTAATAAATGTAGTAACAATAGTGCAGTGCATTATTGGTATAGGCTCAATGGCTCTTGTCAATGTGGTGGTGGGTAGTGTGTGTTGAAGACTTCATGGACACAGAGAAACCCTCAAAAACAATTTTGGTGCTGCCCAAATAGAAAAAAGTTTCTAATGTGTATATATTTAATGTTTCTAATGCAAATACTATTCATTATATTATAAGAACTAATGTAGATTGGGAATTACAGGGAAATATTGGTTGTGGATACTTTAGTTGGGTCGATGAAAACTCATCTACATCTATCCACCCATCTCCACTTATCCGTGATGAAGGATTTGAGTGCAAATTGTGTCAAGCTAGAGAAAATGCCAAAATTATATTTTTACGATGCCTTCTCTGTATTGTAATCACATATCTTTGTTGCAACCATATGCAGAGATGAGCTCAGGAATTAGTCAGTTTAGTATTTTCATATTGTGACTAATATTTTAATATGGATATGGCGTAACTTCTCTTTGCCTCAAGTGCACATATATGGTTTACATCTTTTTTTACAATAATTCTTCATGTTTATGGCTCATGTGAGCCCCAATCTTCCATCAATCACATGATTTAACATATAGTGTTTTCTTGGTTATTAATAACAATGATTGGTTCAGTTTCTTGATTTAATGTATAGTGTTTTTTTGTTGTAAACATGTCATTGGTTTAGTTTTGTAATTTTTTTTCAGGAACAATCTGGCCAAAGTGGCCAAAGACTATGTTAGGGTGATAAAATATGGGGATTCTCTTTACTGCTGCAAATCTTTGAAGGTTGTTGCACTTGGACGGATGTGTACCATTGTTAAGAGAATTGGACCGAGTTTGGATTACCTTGAAAAAGTGAGGCAAGAGTTTTGTGGGTACCCTAATGTTAGCAAGAGTTCTTATTGTAGTTTGTAATAATTAGATTGATTTGTAACCACTAGAGACACTATCGGAGGAAGATGAAAAATTGGTTGTAGAGATGAGATTTGAGGTTGGGAAAAGTTTGGGTGGGTTCTTTGGGAATCAAGAGGGGGGGATGATGGCTTGCTACTCTCTATGAGTTATTTGAAGGAAGAAGGGGTGATTGCGGTGAAGAATGCAACATGTGAGAGGTTGTTGGAGCAGAGAGTGGAAATTAAGATGAAGTCAAAGAAGATCAGTAGTTGTCTCAATAGGATTCATATTGCAATGCCCAAGCTACGAGATGGAAAAGAGAGGCCCCCTTGTATTCCTCAAGCTATTTTGGATGCCAGGGCGCATGCAACCAAGGAGGCCATGAAGCTGGAGAAGGATATTGAGAATGAAAATGGTGGGGCTGGAGTTTACTCTACAAGCTTGAAGAAGTAGTATATTTTGGCAAATGAAGAGTGGAAAGAAGATGATATTCCTGAGATCATGGATGGACATAATGTTGTAGACTTTATTGATCCAAATATCTTGCAGAAGCTTGAAGAAATGGAGAGGGAAGAAGGGCTTAGGATGGTAGCTAAGGGTGACAAGGATGATGAGATGGGGGAAGTGGATTTGAATCCTGATGAAAAGGAAGCTTTGGCTGCAATTAGTAAGAAGAAGAAGATACTTATCATCGAACACATATTGAAGAAGAGTATTGCAGAGAGCTGAGAAACATAAATCTAGATTTCACAATAGCTGAGAAACATAATTGTAGGCATCATGGTCACATTTTTTTGGAGACAACATAATTGAGTTGTATACCCAGACGATGGAGAGCAACTTTTGCTCCTTCGATTCCAAGTTGACACTGCAGGATCCAAAGACCATAGATAAGGAATAAATTTAGAGAGTTGAGGAGGGTCATAATGACCAAAATAATACAAGACAAACCTCAAGTTAAATGAGGCAATTGAAAACATTTTAATATATTTTTATTATTAAATAATGAAATTTTCATATACTAGTGTTCTAAGCCCCCTCATTACATGATTTATTATTGTAAGCCCCCTCTGAATTACACATCTAGAAAATGAAACTACAACCTATTGGGATTGAGAAAAACCTTATAAAACACCAATAGCTAAGAAGGATCACTTGCCAACATCTATTGAATACATCTGTTGCTCATGAATACAAGGTCCTCTAACAGATGTATTCAAAAGATGTTGGAAAGAAATCCTTCTTAGCTGTTGTTGTTTTATAAGGTTTGTCTCAATCCCAATAGGTTGTAGTTTCATTTTCTAGATGCGTAAGTTAGAGGGGGCTTACAATAATAAATCATGTAATGAGGGGGCTTAGAACACTAGTATATGCAAATTTCATTATTTAATAATAAAAATCTATTAAAATATTTGCAGTTGCCTCATTTAACTAGTTGAGGTTTGTCCTATATTTTTTTTGTCATTATGGCCCTCCTCCACTCTCTAAATTTATTCCTTATCTATGGTCTTTGGATCCCGTAGTGTCAACTTGGAACCGGAGGAGTAGAAGTTTCTCTACATCATTTGGGTATACCACTCAATTACGTTGTCTCCAAAAAAATGTGACCATGATGCCTACAATTATGTTTCTCAGCTGTTGTGTCTCAGGACCCCTTATGATCCTTTACGACCATTTACAATCCCTAATAATACATCTTAGAGGTCTTAAAATGTCGTAAAGGGTCATAAGAGGCTCCTAGGAGGGCCAAATGAGCTTCCACCTTCACGTGGTTGGCCCTGTTAAGTAGAGAATGTTAAACTATTCTTGAAACAAAGAGAAGCTCAATAATTTAAGGTCTTAGTCCATGAACAAATTAAATTAGACTTACTATCCAAATTGGTACATTGATGAGAATCAATGATGGGGAGTTTTTAGATTCTGAGAAGATGTATATGCAATGGAGGTTGTAAGGGATTTTTGTGTAGATTTTCTAGATGTGGATACTGTTTCTCATCCATGCATAAAATGTGCTAGTGATCATATAAAATTACTTAAAAATAGTAAAGGGTGCTGGGAACAGCCTATGGATTATGAAGGGATTCCATTTCAGTGTAGGAGGGGTATTCAGATAGGGAATCCTAGTGGAAAGATGTCTCACACCATCATTATACGGTGGAGAGGAAGTTGAAGCAACAAAAGAATTTTTCTCAAGCTATGCATAGTGAGACATCGAATCAGGAAATTGGAAATGCATGTAAAGTGACCAATGTTACAAAGGGAGTGGACGGTTTGGATGATGGAAAGAGTGCTAAAAAGGTAGCAACCACACCAGAGGGCAGAGAAAAGAAAAGACCTATTGGGTGCCAAGACCAGAGGGCAGAGAAAAGAATGTAGCTATCCCTGGTTGGGGCCAGGTTCCAACCCGTTACGATTGATAAAATTACCAATTACCTTTAAAAAATAAATAGTAAAGTAACATAAACAAATAGACAATGATATATATTAATGAAAAGTAACACCTGAAGATAAATATCTAGACTAATCACCGAGCAAGATGCCGTTGGTGATTACTCTACATATTTATCTTCACTTGTTTTTTTTTAACAAATTGAAACAATAAGATACAAGTTGAGGAAAATTGAATCAAAAAATGTAAAATTCTAACACACCAGTTCAAAAAAAAGCATTAAGAAATTCATAACCAAATCTAGTTTACAAAAGCCGCCATAATTGAAACTCACCTTCTCAATATTTTCTCTAATAGCATACTTGCAAGCCCACTGACAAATCTTTGTAATAGAATTAAGTTCTCAACTTGAACTTCACTCATAAAAAAACAACACACTTGTGTAGCAATAGAATCAAGTTCATCAAAAAATAGGACACAAGGATATCCTAGAAATCCCTAATATAATAAATATGGTGAAAAAAAAACTATAAGAGTTAATGCATAAATTATTACTATTTTGGAAGATGCAAATCCAACCGAGGAGATGCTGAAGAGGATAGATGAATTGATGGCACGAGCACGTCATTTTGAAGTAAGCAGTAATGAATCTTTAGTTATAACAAAAGTTGAATAAAGGTTTATAATTTATACTCTTTTATGTCATGAACTAAAATATGTATGTGTTCTTGTTACAGGATTTTTTGCTTGCTTAATTACCTGGTCATGGACTACCAGCCTCACTAGAATTTTTAGTTTTTTCTTCACCATATTTATTATATTAGGGATTTCTAGGATATCCTCATCTATATCTACAACTATTGCCTCTATTGTTGAAGGTGCTTTTCACCTATCCTGAACATCAAATTGTGACAAAAATATTAGTAAAACTATCATAATAACTCCAAAACCCTAAATATAATAACATACTAATATAACATTTTCAACTATCTAATTTGTAAAATTTCAATAAGGTTTACCATTGCTGAAGAATGGGTGGGAGGAGCATCCCCGCGGCTTGTATCATGTGGGGGATCCATATTGTCCTGTGACAAAGATTAAATATAAAAACTTTAGTGAACTAAAAGCAATAGACTTAGCAAAAAAAACTTATTAATAAAATGGCATATTGGAATCATAAACTTGAGGTTAGTTTAAATGGTATATAGTACTTACCACCCTCATGATAGTAACTTTTTTTGTATCTATGCGATTTAAATGGTAATCTATTAGTAGTTCTTCCCCTGCACTTATTGATTTTATCGCACATACAAAAACTTGATTCCCCTCATGTGCCTCAAATATGCAATTGGGTTGCTTATTAGTTGAGGAAGGTCGTGTACTATTTATAAAACCCGCAAAAAGAAATGATTTCTTAAAAATGCTCTTTGATAAAACTTGTTTGATTAACTTTGTTGGATAATGAAAGAACGTTGTTTTAAGTAATTATCTATGAATGTTGTGTATTAATATTGAATTATATGTCATGTTAATGAATATTGTTATGTGTTAATGAATTCTTGATTAGTGTTGCATATTAATGAATGTTATATCATATTAAGGAATGTTATTTGATTATATTGATTGAATGTTATAGTTCATAAATGGATGAATGAAGTGTGTAATTAGATGTTAATGGGGAATTTAGATTGATGTTAGGGGAGGGGGGGTGAGGCCAGATGAGCTTCCACCTTCACGTGGTTGGCCTTGTTAAGTAGAGAATATTAAAGTATTCTTGAAACCAGGTGAAGCTCAAACTAACATACCTTCATTATTTAATAAATTTCATTCATTCTAGGTCTTTGCTCATAAGTGCATTTTGAATGTGTCATTGTCAGGCAACTATCAAATAAAAAACTAGAAGGGCCAATAGTCAACTTCTCATTGTCATTATTTGGCATGATTCGACTTCATTTTGTGTAAGTATTCTCATATTGAATGCATCAACCTCTCTTGGCCTAATGTGGATTATTTCATTGGTTTGTGTTTTTGAGTAGGTGAAGTGTTAAATCAGTTCCTATCTTCTATTCTTAATTCATTCAAACTGTAGGAGGGCTTGACAGATATACTCAACATAGAATTGACTGCTAGTCTAGGCAATTGAACACACTGAGTCTTTGGCTTGAGAGAAAGAGTTGGGTAATGTTGTTTTTGGATACTTGTGTAATTATCCTTAGTGGCCTCTTTTTTTTTAATAGGTTATTATAGATAATGTCTTCGATGAAGGAATTGATGTACCACATGTAAACCAAAATCCATGCTTAAGGCCATTTTGTGCAGTTCTTGAGTCATGTTGTTCCGAGCTATGCTGAATGAAAGGGATTTATTTGTAGCTATTCTATTTCTAGCATCATACATCAATCTATAAAATGGGTCACACTGGAAGAAAGCCATAATTTACAAAGAATACAACTGCTTAGATATTAGTTGGATCTATAAGTAGCATAGATATTCTATAGTTAATAGCCTAATACACCCACATGAATAAATTTACTTGTTGTCCCCTTAGGATTTACTTAAGAAAATAGTCTTTATGTGCTAAAAAATTAGTTTTTTTAGTGCTGCAATTGTAGATGATTGTATGCATGAATTCAATGACAAGAACTGAACATTAAGAAATAGATAAATAACATGAGATAATACTATAGAGAAGCACGATATGGTGAAAAATCTTGCACAACAAGGCTGTACCTTCCCTTGACACTGTCTCCTTGTGAAGTTACAAGCTTACTACCCTTCCCAGCCCTTCAAGGACACCAATCAACACCAACAACATAGTAACACTTATATAACAACTCTGCAACTTGGGGAGTTAACACTCTCTACTGCACTCAACTCACCAATAGTTCTTGCCACTACCAAACCTATTACATATACAAGAAGTACACAAAAGTTAGCAAAGAAAACATGCATAAAACTAAAATGCCAAGAGCCTTTGCAAAAACTAAATTCCAAATGCTTCAGTGCTTTAGAATACTGTGGTGTTTGGTGTTTGGCTCTTTGCTGGACTTTTTTGAGCCTAATCAAACCATTCAAGTCTCCTATTCTATCGAGGGTGTTTTAAACATTGTAAAATATGTCTGATAAGCTAACTATTCAACAATAATCAAATTCCTCAGCTATATCTATTAGATTTTGTGAGGGATGTATTCTTCTTGCAATATCTTAGGATTGGGTTTACATTTTTTGTAGATCTCTATAGTTTTATTGACTATTAGTGACCCACACTTAGTCATTTATCTAGGCAATGATGGTCGGTCACCACTATGACCGAGTCATTATGTAAAGGTCAAGCTATGTAATGTATACTTACCGAGTAGTAGTACTACTGAGTAAACGTATGGTCACTATGTATTTTTGTAGTATGTCGAGTCTAGTTTTGTCAAGTCATATATGCAAGGATTACCGAGTGCTAGAGATATCAACATATGCTGAGTACAGTGAATGTCCAGTATTAGGAACTGCATTTTTTGAGTTAGCCAGGAATGACATAAGAGTTTTTTATGGCCTAGTGATCAAGGTAAATCATTTTGGCCGACATTCAAGTTTTGTATTTTGTTTGTTGAGATAATTACGAATGTAATTACGTATCTATTTAGCAATCATTGATCCCTATGTGATACCTAGAGCCAATCAGAAATATGTAAGGCTTAAGCGGTAAAAGGAATGAATCTAAACAGTAGATCTTGAATCATGAAGATGTTTTGTTATTATATAAGGTCAAGATCTAAACCCTAAAATGTGACAAGAGTGAGAGAAAGAGTAAGATAGCGAATGTGAAGGGAATGAGAAGAGAAGCACATTCAGTGAAGTGAAGTATTCAAATAGGATTCAGTGATTGAACTAAGTAGTGAAAGGATAGAATAAAAATAAATCTGATAGAAGAGATCACTACATATAGTAAAGAGAAGATCTGTAATCTACATACAGTGCAAACTGAAAGATCAAGTACTGAGACATTCTAACCAATGTATCAGAGTAAATCTCTTAACTGAGTAGTCCTAACAGACTTTTTGTAATCTCTTAATTGAGTGCTTACTTTGTTGTAAGTTTCAAATCCTTTAGCAAGGTAGACTGTATAAGTCTTTTTAGCTCTTAACAGGGCAAACCCCTCATAGGGTAGATCATGTTTTGATCAAATTTTGTAAACCCTAACAAGAAAATTTATTATTGCAATAGTGAATATTTGTGGGTGTCATCCCCACCCTAGTTTTACCTTTCAAGGGTTTTTGGGTAACCAAAATTATTGTGTTATGAGTACTTTCATGGATTCTGCTTAGTATGTTAGTTATTTTGTTATGATTAAGAATTTTTGATGATATGAAAATGTTTCATTCATATGAAAATGGTTTAGTAGGTGATATCTGATTCACCCCCCCCCCCCTCTATATTTCCAACAATTGGTATCAGAGCTACAAGGTTTTTCATAGAAAGTCTAACCACTTGAAGAAAAAGATCTTGAGATGAAAGTCTATAAGTTGGGAAAGGTCATAGAGAATCAAAAAATTGATGTACAGTTGGCATTACAACAATTGAAATCAGCCAGAAGTGAACTAAATAAATCCTTGAGCAAAAGGAGAGAAATTGCTATTCAGCAAAATGAATCATAGTATCAAGAAGAAGATACCACTGGATTATTTGATAATGGAAACTCTGTAGAAAGTGACAAAGCCATAAAATAGCTACTAGAGAAAAATACCATACTGAATGATGACATTAGGAATCTAAAGAGAGAATAGGAAATTCAATCTGTCAGACTTTGTGAAGTGGTTGAGCAGAAAAAGAAAGCTAAAGATGATAAGACAATGGCTAAAGAAGATAAAAGACAAATTGCAATGAGACTAGATGAAAGGACAAGTGACATGCAAAGGTTGACTAATAATCAACTGGACATGGTAAATCAACTACTATTGGTGAATCAAGAGTTGGGCAAGAAAGATATGGAAATCAACCAACTGAGGTCTGAGAATGATCAATTGAGGAATGAAATAAGATTTGAAAGGGAAATCAATGAAAGGATGAACAAACCTAATGAAGCTGCAAAATATTTTGAAGAACTGTTAAGTTCACCTAGAAGATCTAATGATAGATCTAGACTTGGACTGAATGAACATGTATCATCTACTGAAGAAGGAGAATCATCAAAGAATGGAGAAAAAAAGAATGCTAAACCAAAGAACAACAAGCCCACATGCCATCACTATGGAAAGCCAAGACATACAACCAACATATGCAGAAGAAAACATGGTAAGTTTGATTCTAAACCTAAATTTAATGGGCATTGCTTCAAGTATAAGAAACATGGACATCAGGCACATGAATGTAGGTCTAAGGTTAGTAATCCACCTACCTCACCTAAGTTTCAAGGCAATTGTTTCAACTATCAAAAGTATGGGCATAGAGGATTTGAATGTAGATCTAAACCAAGATGGTCATCAAATGAATAGACTAAGTCACCTATGAAGAATAACTCATACAATTGGGATTATAACACTTGGTACAACTGTCATTACTGTGGTAAATATGGACACATTGGAGAAAATTGTATGAAGACTCATTTTAGAGGTAGATCCAAAAGCTAGATGAATGGAAGCATGGTATGTCACAAGTGTAATAAGATAGGTCACCTTAAGAAAGACTATAGATCACTTATGCTAAGAAATGATCAGAATCAGAATGAAGATATCCATGAAAAATTGAAAAATTAGATAGACAAGACATGGAAGAAGAAAGAAGAAGTAAGCACAAGTGAAGCTAGCACATTTGAGGTCACCCAATCCGATGGATCAGGTGATCATCCTTCTTCTAATTAAGTAAAGAAGGTATGTTTGGAACTGAATCTTACAAAGCTTTATTTTACATCAGTTCCTAACATAAAGATTGAGTAGAAGTCCAATCTGCATAGATAAAGATGCATTAGGACATATCTGAGCAAAATAGAAAATTTCATTTTTGATGTTGAGCGTCAGTGTCTTGACTGAGTTATCAATGTATGCTGAGCACGTATTGTGGCCAAGATGCTATATACACCAAGCTGTGTCATAATGGTTATATTAACCGAGCTTGTGTTAGCTAAGGTTAGCATGAGGTTGCTGAGACAGTTGTATTCCACTTAGAAATTTTGTATGGAGCATTAATGAGGCCCTAATTCTACTTTTTTGGAATCTATAAAGTAGAAAGTTGCCACCCATTTCATTTCACCAAGCGAATTGAGATTTATTTGAGTGATTTAGAGTGTGTGGAACCAATTTGTTAAAGTTGATTCTGAATCTCTACAGCGTGTCGTCGGCAAAAATCATCTACAGGACACTTACAAGAAAAGGTACATTATCGAGAAAACATTTCTTTTTAGAAATTTTTAAATTAAAATGGCATCATCATCATCTACTACAATGAAGAAACAAGGGATGGAAGTTTTCAATGCACAATTGGTAAGAAATGAAGTTTGCAAGCCTTAGACATTTAGGGCAATTTTGGAAACTGCAATAAAAGGAGATTTGTTCGGTGCCCTATCCTCAATTCCAGAGAATATGTTGATAATGAATGATATTAGGTCATGTTACATGTGCAAAATTGGAGAAATTAGAGATTACAAGATCAGGGAGGTGTATGATAAATTATGTGACAATGGAGTGTTGAAGTCGGAGTACAAAACTATTTTTGAACAAGGGTTAGTGCATGCCCTAGATTTCCCTCAGAATTTCAAAGTTGAATGGATAAAAATAGTGTTGAGTCAAGTACATGATATGCAACTATGGCTGGAAGATGGACCCGTGAAGATAACAAAGGAAATGATCCAATGAGTTACTGGATACCCTACGATTCAAGGAAAAAGGACAATGAAATGTTCAAGCAAAGAAGACATTCAGGAAAACACACAAGAGGTATGGAACAAGTGTGGAATGACGATCTCCACTATAACAGATCCAAAGATTGACTTTTTTGTTAGGGTTATCTCGCACAAATTCTACCAATCCAGTCAGTTGGACAACGTCCTCTACATGTCAGTGGACCAGGCATGGAGAATCATTAAGAAAGGACACACACATGATCTTGTCAAGCTCTAGCTAACTCAGCTTGTTGAGAACCTCAACTCAATCCAGACTGCAAAGAATTCAATGTGTAAGTTTGGCTCTTTGCTAATCTATCTATTCTTTTATATACAAAAGTGTTTTCCTACTCATGGAGGTGTGATATGGGACAAGGAGAGACCCATTACTATTCAAATAAGTGAATTCATAGGTCAGATAGGAGATAGTTTTAATGGTGTGATGGACAACTATTTTGTTGAATTTAAGAAGAAAATAAGAACAAGGAGTAGAGTCCCTGTGTCATTAGTTGAAAAGTACAACAAGGATATATGTTTTCTAGTTGACACAAATTTCACTTATGCACAAGCAGTTCTTCCTAGGGTTTGATGGCTCATGCCACTACCCTATAAAGTTAATATAGATGAAGCTACTACTGCTATAATAGCCCTCTTAGCTGAAGAAATTGATAGTAAGACACCCTACTTTGGAACATATGAAGAAGCCAAATCTATTTAATCTCTATGGGTTTAATGGCTGCAACTTTAGAGAGGAAAAGAAAGAAGATAGTAAAGAATTTGGAGAAATATGTGGAAGAAATGGAAAAGGATGCACCACTAGAATTAACCCAAGGATTGGAAGAAGATGAACCAAGTGAATCTAGTGACAGTGAGAAAGAAGAGGAAGAGACTCAAGTAGAAAAGAAGAAAGGAAAGAAACCAGTAATTGTCAAGCCCCCAACCAAGAAAAGAATACTAAAACCTAAAGTGTCATTGACACCTGTGCTAAGGCCTAGAACAAGGGGAGAAGCTACTGAGACTCCTAAGAAATCCCCTGCATCTAGTAAATGAAAACCTGCACAGCCTAAGGCAGTTCTGAGTAAGGTTAACAAAAGGCCTAGAAGGAAACTTGTGTTGGAACAAGAAGATGATGAAGAAACTGAAAGTGATGAAGAGGTGAAGAAGAGGATTGCATTGAAGGATGTTAAACCTACTATGGATGAAATATGCCACAAGATCACAAACTCTGTAGGAGTGGATGACTTGAAAGAATTAAAGTTTGGAAGTCTGAGTATAGGAGAGAAAGAAAATGTTGAAGATGCTATTCTTGAAATGCTTTGCACTTTCAAGATGTTACCTATTCAGTTGGAGAACTGAATCCCTAAGGAGCTAAGCAACATGGTTGCACAAAAATGGGAATATGCTCTTAATATGAAAATAAAAATAAGAGAGAGAACCTTAGCATAAGTGGAATCAAGTCTCACCCCTGCCAACATTAGAAAAACTGTGGAAAAACACCGAGAAAAATTTGATCCTAAGCTCAGAGCTTATTCAATCCTTCAACACAAGGTTGAGGATGTTGTATAGGAAAGTATCAAGATTTGGAAGATAGTGTTTGGTTTGTTGATTGACAAAGATGGAGACAAAGGTGCTAGTACATCTAAGGATGTTGAACCTGCAACAAAACTAAATGTAATGGAATCACCCATTCTGGAGATAGAAGCTCCTAAGATAGAGGAAATTCAGAAGGAACTAGAAGTACACATTGTTGATATAACAGAGGATACCCCAATTAAGAATCATGTATTAACCGACGAAGATATACAGGCTGAGAAAGAAAAAGACACATCTTTTCTAGGCAGTAATACTATACTTTTGCAAGTCAAAGCTTATTTGACAATTGATGAGACATCAACTATTAACATTACCCCTGCTAAACCTCCAATTTTTATAGTTGACATGTTAGCCGGTACAAGTAATACCGAGGAACAAGATCAGTCAGCACCAACAATTCAATCCACATCTATCAAGGAGTTACAACAAGAAAAAGGAGAGAAGTTAGAAGAAAAAGTTCATAGTCCTCTTATGGAAGATAAGGGAACAAAAGGAAAAGAGATAAAAGACAAATCTATTGAGGTACAAGAGCCTACCAAACAAGAGGCAATACAAGCTCTTGTATAGATGCTGAGTGGGAGCACACCAAAGAAGGCACTAAAGCAAAAAATGGAAGTCTTTTCACCAGAGGTAACCATTGATGAAGTTATTGTTATT
Source organism: Chamaecyparis obtusa (assembly GCA_027943335.1). Lineage (NCBI taxonomy): Eukaryota > Viridiplantae > Streptophyta > Pinopsida > Cupressales > Cupressaceae > Chamaecyparis > Chamaecyparis obtusa. The sequence continues at coordinate 231,836 of BSBK01006996.1, forward strand.
CCTAAATAGGATTTTGATAACTTGTCTTATGAGCAGATGCAAATATTAAAAGATTTATTGACAAGGAAAAGTAGACAAGAAGAACTAAGAAGAGAACATTAACAGAAATAGGTTCTGTATGAAATTAAAGACATATTTAATGATGTTTATGAGTTGTCAGATGTAAACATTTTCTCTCCCATATTGGAACAACTTGTACATACTATTCAGAAAGTAAATAATTAAGAAAGTAGTGCCAGTGATAAGTTGTTTGAGTGGTTGAAAAGAAAGTTTGAGACCAAGATGCTAGAGAAAGTATCTGCCGAGATCACAGTTAAACAGGTCACACTTTCCACTTTGGTAATAGAGACCGAAGAAGTAATTGTGAATGCAAACTCTCTGCTTACCAAAAATTTTAATATAGAACAGTTCACCAAGGATAACCAATGATTGGTTGATCACCTACAACAGTAAGTCAAATCCACCAGTCAGTCCTAAAGTGTGGATGCAGCAAATAGTTCCAAACATTATGCCAAGATCATGCATACACAAGGAAGAATAGCTAAACTGATGGCTAATGATGGTAAGATTAAATCTCACCTACTTTCAATGCAAAAAATTTTAACACCTCACCAAGAGTCCATATAGAGAAAGTTAGTCAAGGCTAAGGACTTAACCCAGAGGGATCCAAATCTGTCTATAGCCAAGAGCCTAATCAATCTAGCTGCCGAGCTAGAAGTGCAGTCAAAAGTTTTAATGGTTGTTGCTGGAGGCTGGGAGACTGCACTACACATGGTTATGATGTCGCATAAACCATTTCTAGAGAAATACTTTGAGATCCCCACACCAAATGAGATTCGTAGTGTCAAAATCAAGGGGGAAGTAAAATGACATGACATGACAAAGGAAGGTAACAAAATTTTGAAAATTTTGAATATATATATATATCTTAGGGGGAGTATTTTTCTATACTACATACTTTTGAAAATACAAGTGTAATGTCATGACAAAGTGTTTTTGCCACTAATGTCAAAGGGGGTGATTGTAGATCTCTATATTTTTGTTGACTATTAGTGACCCACACTTGGTCATTTATTTAGGCAATGATGGTCAGTCACCACTGCGACCGAGTCATTATGTAAAGGTTGAGCTATGTAATGTATACTTACCGAGTAAATGTATGGTCACTATGTATTTTTGTATTATGCCAAGCCTAGTTTTGCCGAGTCATATATGAAAGGATTACCGAGCGCCAGAGATATCAACATATGCCGAGTATAGTGAATGCTGAGTATCAGGAACTGCATTTGTTGAGTTAGTCAGGAATAACATGAGTCTGTTATGGTACAGTGATCGAAGTAAATTGTTTTGGCTGACATTCATGTTTTGTATTTTATTTGTTGAGATAATTACGAAGGTAATTACACATCTATTTAGCAATCATTGATTCCTATGTGATACCTAGAGCCAATCATAAATATGTAAGGCTTAAGTGGCAAAAGGAATTAATCTAAACCGTAGATCTTCAATCATGAAGATGTTTTGTTATTATATAAGGTCAAGATCTAAACCCTAAAATGTGACAAGAGTGAGAGTAAGAGTAAGATAGAAAATGTGAAGGGAATGAGCAGAGAAGCACATTTAGTGAAGTGAAGCATTCAAATAGGATTCAATGACCGAACTAAGAAGTGAAAGGACAGAATAAAGATAAATATGATAGAAGAGATCAATACATATAGTAAAGATAAGATTTGTAATCTGCATACAGTGCAATCTGAAAGATCAGGTACTGAGACATTCTAACCAGTGTATCAGAGTAAATCTCTTAACCGAGTAGTGCTAACAAAATTTTTGTAATCTCTTAACCAAGTGCTTACTATGTTGTAAGTTTCAAATCCTTTAGCAAGGTAGACTGTATAAGTCCTTTTAGCTCTTAACAGTAAAGACCCCTCATAGGGTAGACCATGTTTTGATCAAATTCTGTAAGCCCTAACATGAAAATTTATTACTGCAGTAGTGAATATTTGTGGGTGTCATCCCCACCCCAATTTTACCTTTCAAGGGTTTCTGGGTAACCAAAATTATTGTGTTATGAGTACTTTCATGGATGCTACTTAGTATGTTAGTTATTTTGTTATGATTAAGAATTGTTGATGCTATGAAAATGTTTCATTCATATGAAAATGGTTTAGTAGGTGATATCTGATTCAACCCCCCCCCTCTCAGTATCACATTTCCCAATTATATTTCCAACATTTTTGTTGTCAGCCTGCCATATTTTTATTTATTTATTTTTGTTGTGGTCAATTCTTTTGGTATCTCCTCATATTGCTAAATTTTTCTGGTTGTACTTTCTAAATACAGAACTATTTTGTGCACACTAGTTGCAATCCATATATTCATTGTGTTGATTTTGTTACACCCTTCATGACTGTAATGTTTAAGTTAAGTATTGATGCAATTTTCTACAGTAGCAAGTTCTATTGTCATTGTTATTTTTCTAGTGGTTTTGAGGAGATCAAGAATTATCAAGGAAAGATATTGAAGTGGAAAGGAAAAGTTTTTGAGAGGTTACAAATATTGAGTCATCGACCAGGTATAATTTTTTTTAAGTAATCACTACAGAAATGGTTAAGTTTTCCTGAATTTTTTAAATAAGTCATAATTATTCAGTATCATATTCTTAGTTGCAAGTTACAGGTCTTCATACCATAAATTTTAGTGTTCAACTCTTACATGGACAAAGTTGTAGGTTATATTGAACCATCTGTTATCTTTTTTGACTCTTTAGTTGTCAAAAAGATTAAATTCACATCCTAGTTGTCATTGTGTTTGGGACATAAAGCTTTATTTAACTAAATTAATTCTTTTAATATTAAGATAAAAAATCTACAAATAAAGCCTAGACTAAGGACTGCATAGAAAACTATCATATGAAGAACTACTGAAATGGCAGTATCAAAGTTCCTTACAAGCAATCCAAGTATCAAAATCTAGTTGTAGGATTGAAAAAAAAGACAAGATAAAAAAGTTCATAGGCCCATACAAGACACCCACCAAAATATAGACCATCAATTTATACAACCCTTGCAAGATATCCCAAGGAACGACAGGTAGTGAAAACCAGATAGATAGAAAAAAGAACATAACCATATGGTGCCTCACTTGTTTGAGGTAAGCCAAACTCGGTCCAATTCTCTTAACAATGGTACATATCCATCCAAGTGCAACAACCTTCAAATATTTGCAACGGTAAAGAGAATCCCCATATTTTATCAGCCTAACATAGTCTTTGGCCACTTTGGCAATGAGATTGTGAGCAATATTAATTTGGCCAAGGGCCAACTTGTAGTGATATTTATCATATAAAACATTTAGTAGATCTCCATAAAATGGATGAAAATCATCTTGGTGGGGGAAATCATCTTGGCAGATCTCCATAAAATGGATGCACACCATACCTATCAGTTGAACTAGACTTTCTTTGTTGTAGAATTGATTTAGTATAGAATATTTTCCAGCAGGATTTTTTTTAAAAAAGAAAGGTTTTCGTAGCATTATATACCACTTGAGAAAAATTTTCCATAGCTAAATTTCCTTGTCACAGTTAATATTTCTCTAAAGACTTACAAGTTAGTAAGTCCTCGACTAAAGGGATGATAAACTAAATAAAGTTTCAAACATATGAACAGATAAAACTCATACAAGCAAAAGCTAGAGCCAAATTGAATAGCATTGGCTATTTGTCAGCAAAAGGTCCCTACTAGAATAGACACATTTGTCACTTCATTAAGATGACAATTGTGTACTAAGTTTCCTAACTGTATAAGTCATCATCATCTTTATTATTTTCTAGAGCAAATACATCTAAAGCACCAACAGAAGCACCAATAGGTCTATTTGGAAATCAAAATTCAGAACCAAAGCCTCGAGATTGTTGTAGTGTTTGTGAAAAGGCTTGATACTTCCAAATATCAACATCACTGACACTTCTTCAGGCATATTTCATTGACTCCTCAAAATGAGCAGCCTTTATTTCAGCTACCTCATCACTATCATCCCCATCCATTGCCTCGGGGTTCTCACTTCTTTTTCTTTCACGTTCAATATCCTGTAAAAGTGCAGAGGAAAGAGAACGTGACAAATTAAAATAATAAGATACAAGTTGAGGAAAATTGAATAAAAAATGTAAAATTCTAACAAATCAATTCAAAAAAAACCATTAAGAAATTCATAACCAAATCTAGTTTGCAAAAGCCACCACAATTGAAACTCACCTTCTCAATATTTTGTCTAATAGCATACTTGCAAGCCTGATAACAAATCTCTGTAATATCGGCTCCACTAAAATTTAATAACGTGAGGACTCATCAGGTAAGGGAATATAAATCAACTGGTCAAGTCTGCCAGGCCTTAGTAATGCAGGATCGATGATATCGAGTCTGTTTGTAGCACCAATAATGAAAACTATTTTCTTAGCTGTCATACCATCCATCTCCATCAGCAACTGGTTAAGGAATTTGTTTGTAGCACTACCAACATCCCCAACACTGCTTCCATGCTGCAAACATGCAAACCAATTATGCATCATTAGTTAGAGCCTATCTATGAAATAGTTCAAACAAAATGAAAAAACCCACAGTTTAACGCAGAACATAGTAGATGGATTGCTAGAGCCTAAAGCAGTCTGGAAAATAGAACAAGTAGGGACCCATTGGAAACAAGTTGAAGAATGAGTGTGGACACCTGAAGATAAATATCTAGAATAATCACTGATTAGGATGTCATTGGTGATTAGTCTGGATATTTATCTTCAAATTTTTTTTACACATTCCATATTTCATTGAAATTTTGACTCACCGTGGTCGACGTTTCGACTCACTGTCGTCAAAAGTTTGACCTAGTTTGGTCTAAAAATTGACCATTCTGTGTCAAAATGTGGCATCATGGGTTTGGCATCTTGGTTGGAGCTGCCAAATATTTTGACCAATATTGGTCTAAAGTGTGATGAAATTTGGTCAAAATATGACCATCGTGAGTTTGGCATCTTGGTCGGAGCTGCCAAATATTTTGACCAATATTGGTCTAAAGTGAAATGAACTTTGGTCAAAATATGTCTACCATGAGTTTGGCATCCTAGTCGGAGTGGCCAAATATTTTGACCAATATTAATCTAAATTGTGACTAACTATGGTCGAATGATCAACCAATATATCACCACTTTCTAATGTTATTTTCGACCAAGATTGGCCTCATTTTTTACCAAGATTGGCATCAAACATTCTATGATTAAAGAGATATGTTGATATTTCGATGACAAAAATAGTGACCAATCAGTTGGTTGAGTATTCGACCTATTTGGGTAGAAAATTTAACCAATACTCCGTCGAAAAAAGGTGCAAAATGTACTAGTGCTTAAAGACAAGGGACCCAAACACATTATGACCCAATACCTATGGCATCATCCCACAAACTTCTTAATGCAAGACAAATGGAATATTTTAACCCAAACCTGACATACCCTTTAAAATTTCAACTAGAGCATAGCATAATTCAATGGAGACTTATACCTAATTATGAACCAATTTTCATCCCAATGTGACCAAATATCCCTCAAACAACTTCACAACCTCTTGTGTCAGTCATGAAAACAAGACAATCAATACCATTTTTTTCCCAAACAAGCACAAGTTTAAGTGTGTCCTATTTTGAACACTAGCCAAACATGATTAATAAGAAACTTATTATCACATAATTTTTTTTAAAGAAGTCTCTTAAAACATTAAAAAAAGAGGATGAAATAAATAATGTACTTGTGTTTAGCAATGTCCAATTCCAAAATAATCATATGGATGAGACACCCATTTTCTATCAAACACCCATGTCCCCCACCATTCCTTCATCCCCCAAAGTTTCACAAAAGCAATTCCTCCATCACCCTCAAGTTGCACTTCCAATGCTGAAACCTTCCATGGGCTATCCATAGAAGAAATCTAAGCTAATCCATCTTTTGATGTAATTACATCTCATACTTCCCAAACACTAGATCCATGTCCTCCATTTGAAATCAATCCTATTCAGGGGAGTTCCATGCAAATTCTATCTCCTTCATTTCCAAATATTGACCCCTTTCCAAAATCCCCCACACATATCCCAATTTATACCTTATGTCAAGAGAATAAAGAAATGATTCCTAAAACAAATCAAGATCAAGATCCCAACAATGACCAATCACCTCCAATTTTTGACCAAGATCCCATTTTCCTCAAGCCTAATAATGATCCCATTATCCCTAACTCTCCTATCCAAGATGATTCCACTCCCAAGAAAAATTTCCTTCCAAGTCCCATTGACCTTCCCCTTCCTAAGAAATATCATGATCCTCCTTCCAGTCTTCCTAAAGATTCCATTCAAAACCAAGATAAAAACACCTTTATTATGGAATCCCATGATCCTATTCCAAGTCAAGATCAAAGTATCCCCTTTCCTTCATACCCTCCAAATGATCCAATCATACCTCCCGATCCTCCACAAAATCCCATCATCCCTTTGGATCCTCCTCAAGGTCCATCCATTCCTTCATGTTCATGCCTTTTTCTTCTAGATCTCTTACAAGATCCTATCATACTAGATGATCTTGTCACTATTCCATCGCAGGATCCCATTATTCCTCCTAACCCCGCTCATGATAAAAAATATGTGTGCAAGATATTCATGAACCCCTTACACTTCAAATGAGTTCCTCTAGTTCTATTGACTCTAGTCTGCTTCATGGTCCTATCAATCCATCCATAACATATGCACCTCAAAATGGACTCACATCTAGTAGAAAGTCTCACATTGCTCAAAAGCATTATCAAGTCAAAGGGTTAAACATCCATGGACAAAGTATATTAAAACCCTTTCATGTCAAATAAAATTCTAAAGGTCATGGCCTCAATTACAAAGCTCACTCTCAAGGTGTTGGTATCCCTTCAAAATGTAAATCCAAATGTATACCTCCTCCTTCACCCCTTCCATCCATTTTAGGTCCATATATTCCTCCATCCACTAGTTCACAATCCACTTACCCTTTCGCATGTGAAAATCAGAAAAGACACACATTTTGAGAACATTCCATCCATCCAAAAAGCCTCCATGTTATTCTTATCCATCCATAAATCTCATTCCCTTTCCAAGCAATTTTGATGCCAAGCATAAAGTCCATAAGTCAAGAAATCCACATGGAGTTAAGGATCAACATGTCCAGTCTAATCCACATGTGAATAAAAAGAAAAAAAGATCCAAAAAGAAAAAGAAATGTTCAAAAGGCCACAAATTCCCATTAAAAAAAATAAAAATCAAAAGAGATATGGGTTACTAAATCTCTTGTACAAGCAATGCAATCAAAGGACCCACAAAAAAGTGAAAAATCAAAATGCATGTGGATTCCCAAGAAGCTTCTTAAAGCATAGAGTCCTAAAGAAAAATAAAAGGTGATATCCAAAATTTATATCCCTCCATCTAAAATCATGTCATCTTCCAAATCCATTTGGGGTCCTTATGTCACAATTCCCATATCCATTCCTCCATCAAGTCCAACATCTTATTTTCCTCCATCACTCCATCACCCCTCAAGGTGTGTCCCAATGTTGTTCTTGAATCCATTTCCATCCACTCAAAATAAAACCTTCTTTCACTCCCTCCATTATGAAATACCTATTTTCCATTCTTTCATCTAACCTATCCAATCCTTTTCATAATCCTTATCCATCCTTATCCAATCATCCATTTCATATCCCTTTGTCATTACCCTACCAATGTCTTTGAGCATATTATTCTAGTCATGGTCCATTATTGTATATCTTTAAAAATAACCTTTCAAAGAATAAAGATGCTTGATTTCTTTGTCCATGTCATGTCCTATGTCCATTGTCTTCTAAAAAATGTCAAAAATTAAAAAAAAAGCAAAAAAAGTCAAAAATAAAAAAATAGTTGCATTGATGAAAATATGACAAATAGGCATCCTGGTAACACAAAAAAATTTAAAAATAAAGAGAAATAATTTCTTCCAATAGTGAAATCTTGGCAAACATGAGTTTTGGGAAAGTACCATGATGAAAACCTGGCAAACATACATCATGTGTAATCTATGAACCTCTTGCATTCTATACTTGGGGGCAAGTTTTCACCCATGTTATCCTCAATTATTCCTTGTCACTTCCTCTATCGCCCTATTGCCTTTCATATCCCTTATCCTATCATCTTTCATATTCCCTTTTTCCCAATTTTGATCTTGACAAGGTTACAAATTTTCCTAAAAGCATCACATGTCTTATATGCTTTACATTCCCCACATCCCTATGGTCCATACTTCCTATCTTATCGAAGCCTTCATATCCTTACCCTTGTCCCTTATTGATCTTTATTGTCTTATCTATATCTTTCCTGTCATATCCATATCCCATCATTATCTTATCCAATCCCCTTCTTGGTCTTGATATAAAATAAGGACATAAAATGAAAAACATGATTTAAAAAAAAAACCTCTTGACATGTCCAATCATATGCATTGTATTTCATCTAGTGCCAAAAATCAGAATATCCTATCATTGTCATATCCAGTCCTTGAGCTTTCTTAAAACATGTCATCCCATGTTGTGGATAGTCCCTGGCAATCCAAAAATAACTTCAACGATATACTCAGCAACCCTTTGGCCTTCATCCATCTACCAGCCCATAATGTCCCTTCTATTGCTAGACATTGGGGCAAATTCTTGCTCATGTAAATATTAAAGACCATAAAAATCAAATATGATCCTAAAAAAATCCAAAAAAATAAATTGCATAAAGTCATGAAAAAATCCAAAACAATTGCATAATATTGAGAAAATCCAAAAAAAATCAAATATGATCCTGGAAAAAAGACTATTAAAATCAAATATGAAGCTGAATTGTTTTTCAAAAATTACATAAAAGTCTTGAAAAAATCTATGAAAATTAGATAAAATCCTGAAAAAATCTCTAAAAATTGCAAAATGTCATGAAAAAATGCCTAAAAATCCTAAAAAAGCCTAAAAAATTGTAAAATATCCTGAAAAAAATCCTAAAAATTGTAAAGCATATAAAGTCCTGAAAAAAGCACAAAAAATCAAATATTTTTCAAAACCCTAAAAATCATCAAATTCTTTAAAATAATGCAATAAATTTGTACATAATAAATTTCCTATTTTCACATTGTTAGGATGAGAAAGAAAGGAGCGATGCAGCGGAGATGGGTGAGGAGAAATAAGGATGGTCATTTTTCACATAAATTTGAACATTTTCATGGGGGAAATAAGGATTTTTCTCAGGCGGGAGGCTCTCGTCAAGATATTTATTCCAAATTGCGGCCTTTACAAGGAAAGGAGGAGAAAGTGGTGGATATTTCTTTGCCAAAAGAGGTGGAAGAGGATACCGCACTGTGGGAAAAAATTGCAGTCATAGGGCATTTCATTGGAGAAAGGGTTTCTAGAGAGCAAACGAGAAACTGGGTGGAGAAGAATTGGAACAAGGAAGCCATCGTAAAATTCATCCCTAAGAAATTTTTCATTGTTATTTTCCAGAATGAGGAGGATAGGAATGCAACTTTTCTTCGTCAAAACTAGTTTTTTGGGCTATCTCCACTTTATCTTCAGTCGTGGCAACCGAATTTCAACCCGTTACCATTGGGGTTTTATCAGCATCCAATCGGGATCAAATTGTATAACCGACCTCTTGAATTTTGGGGAGATTCAATTCTGGAGCATAGAGGCCGCTCACTGGGCACTTTACTAGAGGTGGATGAATCAATTATCAATAACGATTCCTATCTTTTTGCAAGAATCAAATTAGTGGTGGTTTAAGAAATGTCAGATTTCATTAACCTAAAATTGGGAGATATGATTTGGAAACAATTCATTGAAGTGGAAAACTAGCCTCCAGAATGCTTAAAATGTGGGCTAAAAAATCATTTAGCAGTTGACTGTAGGGTCTTCGTCAAACCTACGAAAATTTGGAGGAAAAAAGCCAGCATTCAAAAAATGGTTACTAAAACCGTTTTACAGCCCGAGGAGAAGTTGATGAAGGAATCACCAATGAAAGTTCTGAGTGTGGCCAAGGAGGAAGTGGAATGCTCATCTGCTCAGCAGGATTACTCCCAAGAGAAGGACTTTTCGAAGGTGATTATTCCATATACTCATTGTCGCTCGGATTCAGAGGTGGACTATGATAGGGACTCTTCAGATGATCCATTAGCTGATGAGTTGGATAATATCAAACCTAGATGTATTATCCAATCGACGAACATTCTTTTGGGAAAAGCCAAAGGAGGTAGAGGTAGATGATCCAACAGATGGATGAGGGAAGATAGGGATAAAGAAAAAGGCATTGTCAACATATTCGACTTTATGAAGAAAGCCAAGGGAGGAGGAATCTCCCTTGGTGGAAAATGAAGATCTCATCATGGAATGTCAGGGATTTAGCGACTCCTGACAAAAAGTGCTTGTTTAAGTGAGTGCTACAGAGGCTGGATGGTGAATTAGTTTTAATTCAAGAGACTAAACTCTACATCGATAAAGCTCTCAGCCTCCTGTTCTCTTGCAAGCAGTGGGAAGGTTTTTTCCAAGAAGCAAAAGGTGCTTCGGGTGGGATTGGTTTTTTATGGAATCCATCTTTTATCAAGATGTCTCTATTAGAAAAACATGATCAATGGTTGTTTAGCTTAGTGGAAATGATCAATGAACACATATCTTTCCCTATATTTAATATTTATGGTCCTACCAAAACTGAAGATAAAATTTTATTGTGGAACGAGCTCTCTTCCAAAATTTCTTGTGTGGGTTCGAATAAGATTATTTTAGCGGGGGATTTTAATGCTATTTTGGATCTTGAGGAAAAATCTGGAGGCATTAATAAAAGGACAAGGGTTATGGATGATTTTAGAGACTTTGTATAGAATAACAATTTGATTGATGTGGTAACATCTAATGGGCTATTCACATGGTCTAATAGGGGAACAAATTTCACTAGAATCTCTGAGAGATTGGATAGGTTTCTGGTGGACTCATTTTGGTTAGAATCAAATTTCAATGTGGAGTCTAATATTATTCCTATGACATTAACAGATCACTTCCCTATCCAAATAAATCTTTTATCTTCCAACTAGAAAGTCAAGGGAAGTTTTAGGTTTCAAAACATGTGGTGGAGAGATAAGATTTTTTTGCCGAATCTAGAAAATTGGTGGAAAGACAGTGATCATTTTAAGGGTACCCTGAGTTTTGTTATGGTTAAAATATTGAAGGAAGTAAAATATAAAATTAAGGAATGGAATAGAATCTCCTTCAAAAACATATTCTCAAAAAAAACTAAAGGTTGAAAGAGAATTGGAATAATTGAATCAAGCGGTGATTGCTTCAGGTATGTCCAATGCGGAATTCGAAAAAGAAAAGCTTCTAAAAGGTGAATTAGTAGAACTTCTTCATAGGGAAGAAATATATTGGAGGGACAAGTCAAGAGAACATTGGATTAACGAAGGAGATCATAATTCAAGGTTTTTTCATGCATCGGCTAAGGCAAAAAGATCACATAATAGTATTAATCGCATTCTAGATGGTCAGGGAATCTGGTAGGACAACAAGGATATTATCGAGGAGATAGCCTCATCTCATTTTCAATCCATCTTGGGATCTTCTATTGACTCTTTATCCTCCTCAGCCTCAGCATTTTTATATATCATTCCAAGAGTGATTTTAGATGAGGACAATGCTCAATTGATGAGACCATTCTCACTTCAAGAAATTAAGAAAGCAACCTTTGACAATCTAGCTTATAAGGTGTCAGGCCCAGATGGATTCCCCTCATAATTCTTTTAGAAGTGCTGGCTATTTATGGGGGAATACATTCTTAAAACCATGGAGTCTTTTTGGGTAAAAGGTCAGTTTGTAAGAGAATTAAACAATACGATCATAGAATTAATTCCAAAAAAATAGGAAGCTTCATCCATGGATGACTTCAGGATGTTTGCACTCTACAACACATTATACAAAATCATGTCAAAGGCAATGGTAAACAGGCTGAAACCTATCCTCAACAGAATCATCTCGGTAGAACAACATGGATTTGTTCTGTGTCGGGAAATTTCAGATAGTATTATTTTGGTAGGGGAAACCATTCATAGCATTCAATGCAGAAAGAAGCCAGGTATGATCATTAAACTTGATGTTAGCAAAGCCTACGATAGAGTATGATGGCCCTTTCTACTTGAACTCTTATCTCGGTTTGGTTTCTTGTCTGAATGGATCAAATGCATTCATTTTTGCATCTCTTCTGTGCACTTCTCTATTTTTGTAAATGGGTCGATTACTGGTTTTTTCCGAGCCACTAACGGGTTAAGGCAAGGTGATCCCTTGTCTCCCTTTCTTTTTGTATTGATGACAAAAGCTCTGGGCTACCTCATTAAGAAAAATACTAGGCTTCGTAAATGGTGTGGAATCTCTATTCAAAACAATATAGATCCCATCACTCACTCTCAATTTGTAGATGATGCCATCCTATTTGGTGTGGCATCAATTTTAGAAGCTAGGTGCATCAAGGTGGTACTTTCAGCCTATGAAAGAGAATCGGGTCAAGTCATGAATGCCTCTAAATCAAGGGTTTACTTCCTACATACCAACAAGAAGCTCAGAGATGTCATCATTAATAACTTGGAATTTGAGGAAGGCACTTTTCCTGATGAACTACAACTAATTTAGAACCTGATTGAAGAAACTATGATTTAAGATCACTAAGCAGATTGATTAGATATGTAATATGATTAAATTAGTATTATGTTGTCATTGATGTCAACTAGTTTGATAGTACTTATCTTGTAAGTTACTATATCGATACATCTGTAGTGAAGGAGTGAAAGAGATGAAGAACATAAATATCTACATGAGGAAGATGGATATGACAGATGAGGATAAGGAATACATTGAGTAACTTGTTGATGAGTCTATGACTTCATGTTATTGACTTGATTATGTTTCATTCATCTATGATGAGGAAAAGAGCTGAAAGACACAAAGTAATGTTGTCAGTTGATGAAGCATTTGAGTATACACCGACGGAGTGTAGTGTATACTGAGCACAATGTTAACTGAGATTGTGTTCACTGACGCATTTCTTTGTTAACCAAGAAGAACAAAATGAACAAAATGACTAGTTTAGTCGATAAGATTGATGAGCTGGCAAGTGTATGAATTCAATGTAACAAATAAAGTTTGTTACATAGATTGACGACTGACAAAATTTAGGAAAGATCTAAAGGATGAGAATCAAACATGTTATTGACACAAGTGCTGAGGTATGTTTAAGAGGCAAAGTCAAGGACAATGATTAAGTGAAAAAATCTGATGGAGCAAAAGAAAATGGTTTACATGTCTATATAAGAGACTAGAGATTTCACATTAAGTGTGATGCCAGAAGAGAAGAAAACTGTAGAATCATCGTGTGAACAAGTTTTCATGAATTTTGATCATACTAGTTAAGGAGAACCTTACTACAGGGCATTACCGAGTGACAAAGAGTGATTACTGATGGACAGTAAGTTGAACGGTGTTTGAAATAGGATTGATTTATTGATCAGAAAGATTTGTATGAGCTGAACATTGATCTATAATTTGCAATTGAAGTTGTATTAAGTCAAATCACCTACTATTACATATTTAACCATTGTACACAGTCAAACCTCTTAACTGAGTGGACTAAGTAAGTCTTATTATGTATCATTCATAGAATGAGCATTGTTATCCTGTCAACCCCAGAGTGACTGCTGGTTGGACGATAACGGTTGGTCTTAAATCCTCTAACAAGGTCACACCTAATAGTGTGTTTGTAACCTTTAACAAGATTGGGTCTTCACCGACCTCACTTCAAAAGAGTGAATATTTTGGGTTGCTAGTCCCAGGTGGTTTTTCCCTTCACAGGGTTTCCATGTTAAATCTCTTGTGTTATGTGTTGATTGTGATGTTTGATTTTGATGTCATATTTACATGTTTCATATTTGATTTGATTGGTAACTGCTATAAGTTTTATACTGATAATCAGTAAATGCACAGATAGTAAAAGTATTTTAAGTTACCGAGGAGCAGAAATTGAAGTATTTGTTTTTTGGATTATACATTTTGTATTGGAACATTGATTAACTAATTCACCCCCCTCTCAGTTATTCTAACAATTGGTATCAGAGAACTAGTTGCTTTGAACAGAGTTTTAAGGACTTCAGTAAAAATATCTCAAAATGTATAAGAGGGAAGTGCCAAAGCTGAACAAAGAGAACTTTGCAGTATGGCAGAGCCGAATGAAGTTGCACATATCTGGAATTGGGAATGCTACAATAGAATTGATGGAGAATGGTTATATAGAACCAACACCAGGTCCCCTGACACTTGATCAACTGAAAGATAGGAATGAACACAATGTTACTATGATGGAACTTGCTGCTGCCTGCACCAATGCCAAATTTGAAGATATCAAAAGTTGCACTACTGCAAAATCCATGTGGGATAAAATTTCTCAAGTTTACAGTGGAGATGTGCATGTTAAAAGAGCCAGAGCAGAAAGCCTAAGAGGCCGATTTGATGATATGAAGATGAAAGAAGGTGAGAATATTGTGCAATATACAAATAGACTAAAAGAAGTAGTACATGCTATTAGAGCATCTGATGGAAAAATTAGTGAAGAAACTATGATAAGCAAAGTACTCAGAACCTTATTACTAATTTACACAATCAAAATATCTACTATCCATGAGACAAGGTCTTCATCTACTAATGTACTTACACTTGACAATCTGATTGGTAAACTTACAACCTTTGAGTTAAATAATTTTGATAACAGTGTTGTACCGTCTGTGGAATCTGCTTTCATGTCTTCTCTGAAGATTAGTAAGTCTACCAGGAGTAAAAAAAATGATAGTGACAGTAATACCGATGATGAGCTTGATGAACTTGAAGCTATTATGGCCAGAAGATTACCCAAAGGTAAAGGAAGGTATAGAGGTAAGCTACCTTTGGCATGCTTTAATTGTAAAGAGGTTGGCCACATCACTGCTAGATGTCCACATAAGAAGGATGATGATAGAATCAAAGACCGATCTGAAGGAAGCTATGGGAGAAGATTCAATAGAGGCTACCGACACAACAGAGATAATTGAGATAGAAATGACAAAGGGAAAAAGGTATGTTTCATAGCTGAAGATAATGAATCTAAATCTGATTCTGATGATTATGTAGAAGTTGTATTTGTTGCTATGAAAGATGACTCAGAGGAAGAAGAAGAAAAACATGAAGAAATAGGACTGATCTCTAAAGTTAACACAAATAATACATGGATCATAGACAGTGGTTGTACACATCACATGACTAGTGATGAGGAGAAGTTTGATGTACTGGAAGAATACAATGGAGGTTTAGTTAAGATGGGTAATGACACACCCTGTATGGTAAGAGGTAAAGGAACCTTAATGATAAATGACATGATAAAATGTGATAGTGCTTATTGGGTAGATGGATTGAACTATAACTTGTTAAGTGTGGCACAACTAAATAATTCAGGTCATCGAGTTTCTTTTGAGAGCAAGAAAGTGAAAATCTTTGATGATGGTGGAAGACTAGTTGGAACTGGAGCACAATCAAGAGGTAACCTATTTTACCTTGGTATTGATGAGTCTTCTTGCTTGATGATGAAAAATGAAGATGCATGGTTGTGGCATAAAAGGTTATGTCATGTGAACTTTGATAACATGATTAAGATCAGCAAAAGGAAAAGAGTTAGAGGACTGCCTAACTTGTCAAAACTGGATCATGTTATGTGTCATGAATGCTAGAAAGGTAAGATGACTAAATCTAGTTTCAAAAGTAAGGATTACTCAACAAAGAAGATACTTGAGTTGGTTCATACCAACCTATGTGGTCCTATGAGAACTCAAAGTTACTATGGTGATAAATACTTTATTCTTTTTGTTGATGACTATACTAGATTGATGACCGTTATGTTCTTAAAAGAAAATTCTGAAGCATTTAAGATGTTTAAGTGGTATAAGGATAAGGTAGAAAAAGAGAATGGAAATGAATTGAAATGCCTAAGATCTGATAGAGGAGGTGAATTTATCTCTGATGAATTTACTAACTTCTGTAATGAGCATGGTATCAAAAGACAGGTCTATGCACCGAGGACACCTCAGCAGAATGGGATTGCTGAAAGAAAGAATAGGTCAATAGTTGACTGTGCTAGGACATTGATGCTACAAAAGAATGTTGCTCAGAAATACTAGAGGGAAGTTGTCAGTACAATAGTTTATGTGCTTAACCGAGTGCAATTGAAGGACACCAACAAGACACCCTATGATTTGTGGTTTGGACACAAACCTATTGTAAGTTATTTCAAAATTTTTGGAAGCAAATGTTTTATTCTGAAAGATGAGAGAAATGGAAAATTTGACTCAAAAGGTGATGAAGGAATATTCCTAGGATATTCTAGTAAAAGCAAAGCATATAAATGTCTGAATAAAACTACTAATAAAATGATTGAAAGCACTAACGTCCATGTTGATGAGTTTGATGAAAAGAACACAAAGGAAAGTACAAAGGAACTAAAAGACTATGGTAGATTCACTTACATTGAACAACTAGACTATCTACCAAAGTCTCAGCCTATGATAACTGGTCAACAGGAAAACAATACCGAATAGCAGGAAAGAGAAACTGACAAGCAGAATGGCCCTACCGAGCAAGCAAATGAACCTGCATAGGATGAATAGGAAAGGAGAGATAGGATATTAGAGAGTTTTGTTAGAAGACACCATCTTGAATCACAAATCATTGGAGACAAGCAAGCTGACATGTAGACAAGGAGCAAAGCAAGACAAGGTACATGTCTAGTTTGTGATTATGAGCCGAAAAATGTAAAAGTTGCATTAGAGAATGATGAATGGGTTAATGCAATGAAAGAAGAAATAGAGAAGATTTAAAAGAATAAAACCTAGACCTTAGTACGCCAACCTAAAGATAAGAATGTTATTGGGACTAAGTGGATATTCAGGAACAAGCAGAATGAGAATGGAGAAGTGACAAGAAATAAAGCTAGATTGGTATGCAAAGGATATGCACAAGAGGAAGGCATAGACTATGGTGAAACCTTTGCACCTATTACTAGATTAGGAGTCAGAATGCTACTTGCATATGTTGCACACAAGAAATTTAAGGTATATCAAATGGATGTCAAGTTAGTATTTCTGAATGGAATACTTGAAGAAGAAGTCTACATAGAATAGCTTGAAGGGTTTGTTGATCCAAAAAAGAAAGATATGGTATGTAGATAGCATAAATCTTTATATGGTTTGAAGCAAGCACTGAAAGGCTGGTATGAGAGGCTGCATACTTATCTTTTAAGTATAGGATTTGTAAGAACAAGTGAAAACAACAATCTGTATATGAAAGGATATATTGATGATACAATTCTTATTGCTAAGATTTTTGTGGATGATATCATATTGGAGGTCAAGATCAAATATGTAAAGCCTTTTCTGATGACATGAGGAATGAATTTGAAATGTCTATGTTTGGAGAGATTAAGTTCTTTCTTGGACTACAAGTGATTCAACAGAGTGATGAGATATTCATCACACAGTCTAAATACATAAAAGAAGTATTGAAAACATTTGGCATGGAAGATACTAAACCTGTGGGAACATCGATGGCTACTAGTTGCAAATTGACTAAGGAAGATGAAACTAGTGAGGTAAACCAGACATTGTACCGATCAATGATTGGTAAGCTAATGTATGTAGTTCACAGTAGACCAGACATAGCACATGTTGTGGGAATAGTTGCTAGATTTTCTGCTAATCCTAGAGAATCACACATGATTTCTACTAAAAGAATCTTAAGATACCTAAAGGAAATAGAGGATTATGGATTATGGTATCCTAAGGAAGGCAAGTTTGAACTCAGAGTCTATACTGATGTTGATTGGGCTGGAAATGTGGATGATAGAAAAAGCACCACTGAAGGAGCATTCTTCTTTGGTGAAAGACTTGTTACTTGGACAAGTAAGAAGCAAGCTTGCATTTCTCAGTCTACAACTAAAGTAGAGTATGTTGCTACTGCTACAAATTGTTCAAACATTTCATATATCAAACAAGTTCTAGAAGGTATGAATGAGATAATCACTGAGCCGATGATTATATACTGTGATAACACCAGTGCAATTAATATTTCAAAGAATCTAGTGATGCATTCTAAAAAAAAGCATATATCATTAAAGTATCACTACTTGAGAGAAAAAGTACAGGAGAAGAAAGTTAAGCTAGAGTTTGTTACATTAAAAGAACAACTTGTAGATATATTTACAAAAGCTCTACCGAAGGACACATTTGAGTATTTCAGGACTAGACTTGGGGTCCGTCCCCTGGCTACTAGTCACTAAGGTGATTCAAATGTTGCATCAGCCTAATCTTATCAGAAGATCATACATGTTGATGCAATATAGTTCACACTTTGGATCATGTCTAAAGCTATGAAAGGTACTGGAACAATTTGGCATATTAGTATACAATGATACAGAGTATGCACTGGACAACAAAGCTCTTCAGTAGTATAAAGACTGATCACACAGACAAAGCTGTTTGTTTATTTGTTTCTTTGGAATTGTTGTCAAAGGGAGAGATAAACAATATGAAACAAAGGGAGAGATAATTTGAATATGCACCAATGAGAACTATCTAAGGGAGAGCATTGAAGATTAGTTACTGAGAATAGAAGAAGGAATTTGAGAGCTGAAAAGATCATATTTACAGATTGACAAAGTTGAATTTTGCAATGTTGTTGAGTAATATAGTGATTAAACATATTAAGCTAGGGAGAGCTTGTACAACATTTTTTCATAGAGTTTTAGAATACATGTTTGGTATGTGTATGGTATATTTCATATTTCTTGAGTTGCAATCAATGCCAAAGGGAGATATTGATGAACTACAATTGATTTAGAGCCTGATTGAAGAAACTATGATTTAATATCACTGAGCAGATTGATTAGATATGTAATATGATTAAATCAATATTATGTTGTCATTGATGTCAACAAGTTTGACAGTACTTATCTTGTAAGTTACTATACCGATACATCTGTAGTGAAGGAGTGAAAGAGATGAAGAACATAAATATCTACATGAGGAAGATGGATATGACAGATGAGGATAAGGAATACATTGAGTAAATTTTTGATGAGTCTATGACTTCATGTTATTGACTTGATTATGTTTCATTCATCTATGATGAGGAAAAGAGCTGAAAGACACAAAGCAGTGTTGTTAGTTGATGAAGCATTTT
This sequence comes from Chamaecyparis obtusa, assembly GCA_027943335.1. Classification (NCBI taxonomy): domain Eukaryota; kingdom Viridiplantae; phylum Streptophyta; class Pinopsida; order Cupressales; family Cupressaceae; genus Chamaecyparis; species Chamaecyparis obtusa. The sequence continues at coordinate 251,182 of BSBK01006996.1, forward strand.
AGTATACACCGATAGAGTGTAGTGTATATCGAGCATAGTGTTAACTGAGCTTGTGTTCACCAATGCATTTATTTGTTAACCGAGAAGAACAAAATGAACTAAATGACTAGTTTAGCTAATAAGATTGATGAGTTGGCAAGTGTATGAATTTGAGGTAACAGATAAAGTTTGTTACACAGATCGACGACTGACAAAATTCAGGAAAGATCTAAAGGATGAGAATCAAATGTGTTATTAACACAAGTGCTGAGGTATGTTTAAGAGGCAAAATAAATGATAATGATTAAGTGAAAAAATTTGATGGAGTAGAAGAAAATGGTTTACATGTCTATATAAGAGACTGGAGATTTCACATTGAGTGTGATGCTGGAAGAGAAGAAAACTATAGAATCATCACGTGAACAAGTTTTCATGCATTCTGATCATACTGGTTAAAGAGAACCCTACTACAGAGCATTACCAAGCGACAAAGAGTGATTACCAATGGATAGTAATTTGAACAGTGTTTGAAATAGAATTGATTTATTGATCAGAAAGATTTGTATGAGCTGAACATTGATCTATAATTTGCAATTGAAGTTGTATTAAGTCAGATCACCTACTATTACATATTTAACCATTGTACACAGTCAAATCTCTTAACCAAGTGGACTAAGTAAGTCTTATTATGTATCATTCATAGAATGAGCATTGTTATCCTGTCAACCCCAGAGTGACTGCTAGTTGGATGATAATGGTTGGTCTTAAATCCTCTAACAAGGTCACACCTAACAGTGTGTTTGTAACCTTTAACAGGGTTGGGACTTCACCAACCTCACTTCAGAAGAGTGAACATTTTGGGTTGTCGGTCCCAGGTGGTTTCTCCCTTCACAGGGTTTCCATGTTAAATCTCTTGTGTTATGTGTTGATTGTGATGTTTGATTTTGATGTCATATTTACATGTTTCATATTTGATTTGATTGGTAACTTCAATAAGTTTTATACTGATAATCAGTAAATGCACAAATAGTAAAAGTATTTTAAGTTACCGAGCAATAGAAATTGAAGTATTTGTTTTTTGGATTATACATTTTGTATTGGGACAGTGATTAACTAATTCGCCCCCCTCTTAGTTATTCTAACATTTCCCATTCTGTACCTTGGAGTATCTTTATTTGTTGGGCGCATGGATAATAAACTTTGGGAAGGATTCATTGAAAAAATCTGATCCAAAGCCTCCTCATGGAAGAACAGTTGGCTTTCTTAAGCAGGGAGGATCATCATGATTAAGTCAGTTCTCTCTGCCATTCCCATTTACCCCATGTTAGTATACATAATTTCTAAGAGAATCTCATCCGTGATTGATGGTTTATTTTAAAAAAATTTATGGTAAGGATCTAAAATAGATAAAAGGATCCATCTCATTAATTGGGATACAACATGCTTGGCCAAAGATGAAGGAGGAGCAGGTTTAAGAAGCATGGATTTTCAAAACATAGCCTTGGGTGCCAAATTGGCTTAGAAGATGTATAAGAATTCAGATAAACCATGGTGTCAAATTATGAATGCTAAATATCTTGATGCTCAGGATCCAGATAGAATATTGACCATTACAAATGCACCTTGTGGCTCACCTTTTTGGAGGCATATTTGGGATAGTAGGAATGTCATCACTGAACATCTTACATGGTAGATTGGCAATGGGCATAGAGCTCTATTTTGGAGAGACTCTTGGCTAGGGGATAAACCACTAGATAGTTACTTTTTGGATAGAGATTGGGTGAATAGAATGGAATCCTCAGTAGGCAGTAAGGTGGCAGATTACATGATCTTTAAATCCTCTTCTTCTTCTAGGGCTAATTGGAGGATAGTTGGTGAACCAGAATCAGACAATAGCACTTGTTTGCAGGAGATGCTTCTTAACAAACTAGTCATCCACTCTAATGAAGAGGACTATTTAATTTGGAGTGTGTCAAAATTAGGTGCATACAAAGTAAAGCTGGGTTATGATCTTCTTAGGTGCAGGCAGAGTAATAAATACTAGCCAACTAAATTGTGTTGGGGAAAGTGGCCATTGCCTAAGGTTGGAGCATTCCTTTGGGTGGCATTACATGGTAGGATTTTGATAGGAAGCAAGTTGAAATCAATTTTTATCTCCAGTTTGAATTGGTGCATCATGTGCCATCAAGAGGAAGAGACGGTGGATCATCTTCTCTTGTGGTGCCCGATTGCTAGAGATTGATGGGACTGGCTTATGGATCAACTACAATGGAAAGGTGTAAGAAATGGCACGTTAAAAGATTTCCTATCCTCATGGCCCCAAGATAGAATCCAATCTAAACAAGGTCTCTTCTAGTTAGTAAGTCCTTCCATGTTGGTTTGGCACATTTGGAAAGAGAGAAACCAGAGGATATTCAAAGAAAAAGCTTTGGAAATTGATCATCTCATATTGAAGATCCAAATTTCTATAGAGGAAGTTATAAACAATAGAATATTGGGGCTTAATTATAAATTCATGGCTAAATGGGATTTGGATATGGAGAAGAAGTGGAACACAAATCATAGAGAAGATCACAGGTTGAAAGACAAAAAAGTGGACAGAAAGGTAGTTCGATGGCATGCTCCTCCAAAAGGTTAGGTTAAGCTAAACTTTGATGGAGCTAGCAGAGGAAACCCAGGAGTTAGTGGTATAGGCGCAGTCATTAGAAATGATAAGGGAGAAATGTTGAAAGGCATCATGAGGAAAGTGGGTTATACCACAAATAATGTGGCAGAAATCTCAGCATTGGAAGCCGGATTAGCTTGGTGCTCTACCAATGACATTGGAAAAATCATCATTGAAGGAGACTCCCAGATTATCATAAACGGGATTTCAAAATCTAATTTCACTAATTGGAGGCTAGCTAGTTGGCTACCTAGACTAAAAGAACATCTACTGAGGCTGGTAGACTTTAAAGTACAACATGTGTATAGAGAGGGGAATCAAGTGGTAGACAAATTGGCCAACATGGGTATTGACAGTGGATCAAATTGGGAATTTGATAAGGCTGACTCCATACTAGAGGATTTGCAAAATCTAATTAGACTGGATAGTGACTCCCTTGACAAGATGAGAATAGGATAGTAGGATTTGCTGGTGTAGGTAGAAAGGACAGGTTCTTTTTGCAGTCATGCTGACTAATGTAGAGTCCTTCGCATCTCTGCAATGGTGGTCTAAGGAGGCATGTGAACTGATGTAGCATCTTTTTCAGCTGTGGTTTTTGAATAGAATTCTATATATTCTCTCATTTGGATAGAATACACCAATTCTTTGGAAGACTTTGTGTGATAATAAAGGATATTGGCTACAGGTGTCTTCAGGAAGTGGAGTTGAGAGAAGATAATGATATATATGATGGGTATTGGCTGCAGGTGTCTTTAGGAAGCGAAGTTGAGAGAATCGCCAAAAGTGCAGATACAATGCATTTTCAATCAAGCCAATGACAGGGAGAAGGTGACTATGCTAGGCCTATTAAGGACTGATTACTAGTCAGGATCTCATATTCATGATGGGAAGATAATTCATGATCTCTTCCAACCTATTATCCAAGTAATTGGTCATGTGGTTCCCATCAATGGAATGGTCAGAAGGATGATCGCAGAAGAACATTATTATCAGGTTACTACGACCTTGGATTTGATGGACACTAGTCTCTTGGGAGGTTTTCTTAAGGCCCTATTTTCCCCTGAAGACAAAGAAAAGAAAAAGTTCATGAAAAAGGCTTGGTTTTTGTTCAAGACTTGTGTTGTTAAAGATTATGACAAGGGAAAGTTTGTGGCATTTTTCCAAGATAACGACAAGCTTTTTTGTAGGAGGTTGTAGCAAGACTGATATCGATGGGCAAGGGTATTGGATACCTTTTCCATTGAGATTAGGAGCAGTTAGTATTCAATTTGTGTATTCAGTTTAGTAATGGGAGTGACATCTCCTAAGATAGTTGTAATCTTGTTTTTTTGGCAATATAAAGGGTACTGCCCCCTAGGCAAAGCTTGCTTACAAAATAAAAATAAATAAAAATATTTTTCCTATTTTCAATAAATGGTCCCTTGTAGAAAACTAACATTTAAGCAGCTACACTATAAAGACTTTTAAACATTGAACTTAACAAAATCATGCATCTATAGACAAACTATCCAATCATGTCAAGAATCAATTAGATCAAGCTTGTCCTACCAATCAAACAACATCAATTTATCCTTTATCAACCTATCATTTGTCTTATACAGGGTATGGTATACTCAAAACTAGATAGTATCTGTCTTAGATAGGGTACTTCATTCCTTAAACTAGACACTATCATTATCTAAACACAAGAAACTATCAACTTTGACAATAAGATCAGAATATTTGTTGACTTTATTATTTCAGTGAGTCTTATATTTTATTGATTTATCTTTTGATCATGTTCCTATGCTACTCCAAGATATCATTGAGTGATGAGAGTGGTTGGGATGGTTCATGGTCTTTAATTTTTATTTGTGTCTTCTATTTGTGAGGTTTTTTTCCAAATTTTAGGGCACGTATGTCATATGCTTCAAGATGATTGGAAACATTCATTTTCTTCTATGTGTTTGTTTTTATGCAAAGGGATTGCATTATCACTTTGTCTTTCTATGTCACGATGTGATGCATCCAGCTTTCCATATTAAATAAAGCTCTCATGACATAAAGTGCACTTATGAAAGCAATTTTTATCATTATTAAATTTTCTTTGTCTAATTTTAGCCTTTTACTAACATCTCTTATGTCAGTCCTTCTAATCATTCTCTTTTTAAAAATTATCCTTGAATCAATTTCCACCCAATTTTTCAAGGGGGCATCCTACCTCCCTTCTGTTGATCCACTAGGTCATGATCTTTTCAACTTTTTTCTTTGAACCAATGCTCATTTAATCGCATTGTCTCAAAGGTAGACACCTAAAAATGGTTCACACCTATGTGTCCTCTTTTAACATGTCTTATATCTTGTTTCATTCCTCATTTTATCAGTTATTAACATTTCCCTCATTTTACATCATAATCTCTATCTCTTTGGCTGAATCGATCAAATTCACATTATCATCAAAATATTCCTAAATCATTCCTAAACCTATCCTAATCGATCTTAAATGTTCCTAAACATCCCTAATCATTCCTAAACCAATCCTAATCAGTCCTAAACCATGTCAAACCTTCCTAAATTGATCCAAATCAGTTGCAATCCTTTTTGGTATTGTCAAAGTTCATTGATGCCTCATCATCAATCAAAGGCATGATCAAAGTTCATCGATGCCCCATCATCATCAATCCAAGGCATTGTCAAAGCTCATAAATGTTGTTTTTAGATCTTCATCATCATTTTTGTTCTATGAGTTCTTGGATCTTGACTTTTATATGTTTGACTAGTCGATTGTGTCATTTTTGTAAGACTAGAAAAATGTGTGATTAGCATATCAAGGCAACCACAAAACCTCAAAGACATGAAAAGCTATCTTATCCTATCATGAAACCCACTTGAAACAATAAAGGAATTAAAACACAAATAAAACCCCCCTTTCAAGTGAAGTTTCCATGTTCTCCTTTCTTCTCCATTAAATGGGATTATGTAGCTCTATGATAATGATGAAATGCACTAATGATTGAAAGCAAAATGATGAGAATACTAGGAGAAACATGATAGAAAAAGTGGTTATCCAAATTAGCGCAAATGAGACTCAATTTATAGGGTTGAGAGAAAAAATGCAAGAAAGGGAAAGTTAGTGTACAACTTGGAAATATGTCATAATTATGAGAAATTGGTGCACAAATTAGTAAATTGAAAGGCCAAATTAAAAAAGTGCCATACTATGACACATTATTACAAGGGTAAGAGATGCATTTTAGAATGCACAAGTTAAGGAGAAATTTGGAATAGAAAGATGGAGGAAAGTTAATAGGGAAAATGATGAAGGGAAAGTGTAAGAGGTGAAGCACAATTAGGGGGAAAATGTTAAAGGAAAGGTGGAGGCTAAATAATAGGAAATGAAGCACAAATTGAGGGACATGAAGGCAAGTCAGTAGGAGAGGGATTTTCAAATTTGAAATTTAATTATCCCCTCAAAAAGGATAATTAGGAATTTAGGAAATTCCATTTTGGAAAATTAGTCAATTAATTAATATAAATTAATTAATTGTGGAGATATGGGAAAGAGAGAATAAATACAGTCAATTTATTTATTCAAAATTAGGGATAAAGTATGGGTTATTTACCCCTAAGAGATAAATTAGTTGATTGATGGCTGAAATGATGATGTTGATGTGAAATTGACTTGATTTGATGATCATGATGACAATTGGGAACAATTCTGATGATCACAAGGCATTGATCAACTTTGACAATGCGTTAGAATAATGATTAAACATGATTAATGATGAGGATATGAAAACAACATTGATGAGCTTTGACAATGCCTTGGATTGATGATGATTGGGCATCAATGAAATTTTATAATGCCTTGGATTGATGATGAGGCATCGATGAACTTTGATAATACCAAAAAGTATTGGGACTGATTTAGATCAAGCAAAATAAAGGTTCATCTCGTAAACTAGTAATATCTCATAAATTGGTAAAATCCCTCCAGTTGGTATATATGTAAGACTATGAGAAAACTCTACTCTCATCTACCAAGCTTGGAAGAGATGTTTTGATGATAGTTTAGATTAGGTGAATAGTTCCTAAGGAGATGACATGGTCAACTAGAGACTTTAGTGTCTCACACACACGGTACAAATTGATTGGGGAGACACCATGGATATGACTAAAACTATGTTAAATTGGAATCCACCTATGAATCATTATCTTATTTTAGTGCAAGTGGAGGGAATAATCTCCCCCCAAGATCCCCATCATATGTTTCCTAGGTTATTATATTATTTGAAGATAAATCCTTTTTGACATAGAAAAAATACCAAGAAAAAGGCAAAAACATAGGCACCTGCAAGTGGACTTTTATTTTCTAGTAGTGTGACACAACTACGTGAGTTGATGGACTACCAAGAACTGGGCCTAAAATATTTCAATGAAGCCATTTTAACCTTAGGTTAGACTTCTTGTATCTATTTTTCATTGTGTTAGACCACGTGAAAACTTGTAACTTGAAAAAGTTACTGAATATACACAAACCATTTCCTTTCAGTCAATCCTGTAGCCATATTATGAGTGCATGATTTTTTTGTTTGTATATAATAATAACCTATCCTAAATAGTGTCCTACACAGAGCAACATAAACAACATGGGTCCTAAACATATCATTTGTTCTTTATCCATAAATTTTGTGATCGACATACCCTGGTATATTAGAAGTTCATACCCTGCATTCTAATGGCATTCTTACATTTAGAGTTTGGAACCTTGCTTAATCATTTTCATAGTGCATAGATCTCATCTTAGATCCATAAAAAATCCAAAAAAAGAAAAATATAGTTTTCATATCCTAGGGTCAAGTATTATACTTTCTAGAGTAATTTTCCAAATTAGAGGGCATGTCTTTTTAGGATATTCCTATAGTGGTTTTGTGCATTATCTTAACTTCTTGGAAATTCAATAATCATCTTTTTTTTGTTTTCCTTGTCTTAGGCACTTGTCATTCTGGTCAAAATTTGTCTTATTCATAGACACCTTGTTAGAATTATCATTTTATTTGTTCTAAAATTGAATTCAAGATAGTCCTCAATATAATTTGGGTCTTTCCTTAGAAGGTTTACATTTGAAGTTTCTAGATCTCTGTTAAGGTATATTGTATGCACCATAGATATAATTTTAGTCATTCATTCATAGTTTTCATAGCATTCCAAAATCATCAAAAATCAAAATAAAATAGGATTCATTATTTTCATTTCCTTATTTTTCTCTCAAAATCCAAAATACCAAAAAAATTAGAGTCCTAACCTAGTTATCCTAGTCATATTGCATATACCTTAGTCTCATTATTGCGCATACCAATCACAAGGTCATAAGGAGACAAACATCAAATGGATTCTTATATTCTTCCAAATAAAAAAACTCATGTCAAGCAACCACCAAATACCAAAACACAAAGATATGCCCATAGGGGAACCAATTGAGAAATCTTTGAACAGGCTCATCTAATCCAATGTCATCAAGCTTCTAGAAGTGAAAGATTATGAACCAAGACCTATTTCAATAGCTTGGTGGAATGATAATGACAATTTTGAATACCATAGGACTAAAGAGCACAACACTTAAAGGTGCATAAGGGTGAATAACATCATTAAAGAACTTATCAATCAATGTAATATTCATATTGAATAATATCCCAATAATTCACCTAATGAAGAGTTAGACATATGTCAAGACATCCCCAAACATGATCAAAATTATATACCTATGTCTATAAATATCCCACAAGAAACCTCCATATCTTATATTATTCCTTCATCCACACCATCTCCATCATACAATGCATACAATGATGACACCTTTACAATTTAACTCCAAGGGATATCCATAATACTAATCCATACTTTAATGTCAGTCCCTTCTACAATTTACCAGTCTTAGATCCAATGCCATCATATGCTTTATTCCCAAGAAAACCCACTCTAATGAGTCATAGTCAAATTCCATTCCTATCATTCCCAACTATTGATTCCTTTCAAGGATCCACCATACATATTCAAATCATACCCCATGTCAAGAGGTTTATCCAAAGTATAAAGAAAAAAGTCCTAAAATTGGTCAAGATAAAGATACCAAGAATGTCCAATCCCATCCAATCTTTGACCAAGATCCCATATCCATAGAAACTTATTATGATCCCATTATCTATTTTTTCCTATAAAACATGATCTCCTTTCATCCTAAGATAAAATCATCCTTCTGAATCCATCTCCTAAGCAAGATGATGGTGTCCCTATTGGCATAACTGCATGGTTATTGGCATAAGAAGTTGGAGATTATTGATCATGATTAGTATACATGATAATCATTTATATGTTTATCATTGATATCAAACTATTTGGAATAATTTTTTTACTTGCTACCATATATATCAGAAGGAAAATATTGTTGTTATAATGAGAAGCTAAGAAAGGAAAAGGATACATCGATAGGAATCTTATCAGGTAACAGTTAAGATAAACAATGGTGGATAGATGAATGATTTATTTGTTTATCAAAATATGCTAAGGAGTAAGTTGAAGGATGCTATTATTAAATATTTTAATTGGATATGAGTAAAGGTGAAGATAATTTGATAAATATATTAGAATAATTTTAGAATAACTGAGAGGGGGGGTGAATCGGTTATCCTCAGGTCTATATGTACCAATTGAACTTTCAAATACTTCAACAATCTTAGATCTATTCAACAATTCACTCAGTCTCTATAGAATATATCAGTAACATAAAAATTGTAGTCCACTGTCCAAAAGTAATCAACTTGCAGAAAATAATACTTTCAAGAACACATCAAATAACATTCACACAAGTATAACACTAGGATTTAACGTGGAAACCAAATATGGGAAAAACCACCAGTAATATGCTACTAAATTTTTACTCTTCTGAAGTGAGCTCTATGAGAAGCCAACCATGTTAAAGGTTTACAATACACACTGTTAGGTGTGACCCTGTTAAGAGTGGCGTGGTTAGAGGGATTAAGAACATTCCATTAGAATGTCACCTTGATTAAAGGATTTATAAAATGCTTGTTATGTCAACCTTGATTAAAGGATTTTAACTGATACAATGGTTATAAATTAATAGTAGGTTTTGATCTGAAATATACAACTCACTTTGCAAATACAGATCCGATACGCTCATATGCTAATTTACTGATTGACTATCATTTCCATTTCCATCTCCATCTCTGATCTACTCAGAAATCCCTTCAAGAAATCACCTCAACTCTGTTCATCTCTTCATAGATCTTCTTAGCCTTTTTCTTAGGTTCATCAGTCAATAACATCAACCTCTTTCCACACTCTTCTCAACCTCACAATTAGGTCATCCTTATACCTCCTTGATCAGGTAGATTAATCTTTTTATGCTTAATCTCTTCCATAGATCTTAGGTTTAGGTTAGATTCATCGAATCCTTCCATCATTTTTTTCTTCTCCTTATCTTTCTAGATACTTCTCCAAACTTCTCCTTGGATCCATAAGAAAATGGTTTACCATACATTAAATGCTCTAGATCATTCATTATTAATGTTGACACATTTTACATATCCTAAGAATTCAACTATGTTAGCTAGGATTCTCAATTCCTTTACAAACTGTAAACTACTAACACTTGGTCAATACTGCGTTCATCTACTCAGTCATCACTGGATAACTCGGTCATCACTAAAAATTGTTCTTCTCATAAAATACTATCTTTGCTCAGTTAATTATCTGATAATCAACAATTACTAATTCACGATCGACACTACAATTTACTCAGCTTATATTGGCGCTTGGTCAACACTTGCATCACTCAGCTTAAACTGAATTTTTTCTCTTTTTCTCAGTTAAGCCTATGCTTCAAATCTATTTACTTCTTCACTTAGTGTTAAAGATAAAAAACACATTATGTTGTCAATGTGCCAACTAATCAAGTACCCATTGAAGTATCACATAACTCAACCTTTCCTTAGGTCCTCTTGTTATCTCCTCTTTTCAAATCCTCTTCATCAATCAAAAGATATGGTACTCTACTAGATAGAAATTTGTCTTACCAGTTAAGGCTTGACATAAATGACAACATAACAATTGTTTCAATTGTAGTTTCCAACAATCTCCCTCTTTGGCATTGATGGAAACACCACATGCTTTACAATCCAAAAGTGTATGTTCAACAGTTTGCCGAATCTCTCCTTTTTCTTATTCAATCACTCCCTCTTTTCTTAGGATCACTTTTTCTTTTCTCTTAGGTTTACTAAATCTCTCCCTCTTTGACAACAATTCCAAAGACATTCATCTTCACTATGTAGATATCTTCATGTCAGTTCTGTAAATTTTATTACTCCCTTTGTCATCTTGCTTATGATTGATCAAAATCTTGTGCTTTACTCTTCACAACTCTAGGGAACTCCTAAAGCTCCTTTTCATCAATTTGTCAGATATTTAGATTTATTCCATTTGATGCAATTCTCCTATATGTTACTAGGTATCCTTTGTTAGGGGAATCACCCCTAATTTACCTCTAAGGTATTCATGAGCATCTTTAGGTAACACCTTAGTGAATATATTTGCTAACTATTCCTTTGTATTCACATACTCCAATCTCACTTCTTTGTCTTGAACTAGCTCTCTCAAGTAATGATACTTGATAGCAATATGCTTAGTCTTAGTGTGCATTAAAAGTTTCTTTGATATATTTATAGCACTTGTGCTATCATAAAAAATAACAACTTGCTTAGTGATTTCTTCCTTCATACCTTTTAACAATTGCTTGATCCATACTAAATTTGAATAATTCACTATTGCTACTACATATTTAGCTTATGTTGTAGATTGGGAGATACAATTCTATTTCTTTCTTATCCAAGAGACTAATCTCTTTCCTAGAAAGAATGCACCACCACTTGTACTCTTTCTATCATCCACATTTCCTACCCAATTTGCATCAGTGTAAACTTTTAGTTCAAACTTGTCATTCTTCTTGTAATACAATTCATTCTTCTTGTAATACAATCCATAGTCCTCTATTCCTTTTAGATATCTCAATATCCTTTTATTTCCATCATGTCACTCTCTTTAAGATTTGCAAAAAATCTTGCAAAAATCCCAATTGCTAGGGAAATATTTGGTCTACTATGGACAACATGTCGTAGCTTTCCAATCATAGACCTATACAAGGTTTGATTCACTTAAGTTGTATCATCATTTTTTGATAGTTTGTGTCCAGTAGCCATGGGTGTACTTACTAGTCTATAATCTTCCATACTAAAAAAAGTAGTATCTCCTTGACATACTTAGATTGCAAAATATAGATACCTTTCTTCATCTGATAAACTTGCAAACCAACAAATAATTTGATCTCACCAAACATAGATATTTCAAATTTAGTTTGCATCTCATTTGAAAATGTTTGATATAGGGCATCTTGTCCTCCAAATATGATATCATCAACAAAAATTTTAGCTAACAATATCCCTTTACCTTTTTCAGTCTTCAAATACAGATTTTTGTTGTCATTTTTCCTTACAAATCTAATCTTTATCAAATAATTGTGCAATCTCTCATACCATGCTCTAGGGGCTTATTTCAATCCATACAGTGCTTTGTGTAGTTTACAAACCATGTTATTCTTGCTTGGATCAACAAATCCTTATGGTTGTTCAATATATACTTCTTCTTATAGTATTCCATTCAAAAATGCATATTTGACATCCATTTGATACACTTTGAATCCTTTAAAGGCTGCATATGCAAGTAGAGTTCTTACTCCTTCCAATCTTGTAACTACGGAAAATTTATCCCCATAGTCAATTCCTTCTTCCTGTGCATATCCCTTTCATACCAATCTAGCTTTGTTCTTAGTGACTTCTCCATGCTCATTTAGCTTATTTCTGAGCACCCACTTTGTTCCAATAACATTGTTGTCCTCTGGTCTTGACACTAGTGTCCAAGTTTTGTTCTTTTCTATCTGCTTAATTTCTTCATTCATGGCTTGAATCCAATCTTCATTCTATAAATAATCTTTCACTTTCTTGGGCTCAAATTCACATAACAAGCATGTTTGATCTTTCAACTTACTTCTTGTCATGACTCTAGATTCATTATCTCCAATGATTTATTCTGGCTTATGATGTCTTCTCACATATTGTGCCAATGTAGGCTAAGATCTCCTTTCTTCTTGTTCTATATCTTCAAGTTCATCTTGTAGATTCTCTTTCTCCTCTTTAGATTTCTTGGCAACATCATTCTCATGCTCGATATTTTCTTTATGTGACTTGGTAGGTTCATGTTGTTGCTCGGCTTCTTTGTTTTTTGGTTTAGGTATATTACTGGCCTCTCATTCTTCCATATATACAAAAGATATGTAATATTTAGGTTCTTTCTTGCACTCAACTTCATTCTTTTTTGCATATTCATCAATTCTAACATTTTCACTTCCACAACTTTGTTAGTGTTAGAATTCAAACACTTGTAAGATTTGCTCTTAGTGGAATATCCTAGGAATATGCCTTCATCACTTTTAGCATCAAGTTTTCCATTCCTATTGTCCTTCAGTATATAACATTTGCTTCCAAAGACTTTAAAGTATTTCACATTAGGTGCATAACCTTACCATAATTCAAAAGGTGTAGCATTTGTACCTTTTTTTATTTGTACTTGGTTCAAGGTATAAACAGGTGTACTTACAGCTTCTCTATAGTATTTTTGTGCAACATTCTTCTCTATCATCAGTGTTCTAGCACAATCCATAATTGATCTATTTCTTCTCTCTGCTATGCCATTCTATGGAGGTGTCCTTGGTGCACACATTTGTCTCTTTATTCCTCTATCAATTTAAAATATGTTGAACTTATTTGATATAAACTCTCCTCCTTTGTCAGATCTTAGACATTTCAAGCTTTTACCTATTTCTTTCTCAATTTTTTTCAAATACCACTTAAAGAACTGAAAGGTATCAGATTTATCTTTTAGAAACATTACAATCTGTTGGAAATATTCAGGAATTAACCGAGTTACTGAGAGGGGAGGGGTGAATCAGTAACTTTAAAATTTTCTTTCAGATGTATTAACATATAGTTTACTTTATCCTTTTGCATATAGAAAGTATGAAACTTAAAAGCATTCACAACAATGACACATAGATTTGGTTACCCAGAAACCTTCCAAAAAGAAAGTAAAACTGGGGTGGGGATGAAACCCACAAAGCTTTAGTACTGCAGTATAAAGTTGGCCGGTTAAGGCTTACATTGATCACTTCTGATGATCTGCCTTGCTAGGAGCAATAAGGACTGCTAGGTCCACCTTGTTAGAGGATTTTTACAAACTTACAAAAGAAGTATGTACTCGGTAAAGAGATTTTACAAAAGACTGTTAAGTCTACCCGGTTAAAGGATTTTAGTACTGATTCACCTGTTAGGATGAAACAATAGATCTCTTGCTTTGCAACTGGATTGCTGAATGAGATTTGCTGATATACTGATCACCTTCTGTGATAAATTTGTCTTTGCTATTCCATATACTACTGTAGCCCTTTGTAATTCGCTTATCTCTGCCTTTTTTTCTTTTTAACATTCATACTCATTGCATCTTGGTATTTTTACAACATTGTTTATATACAAGTCTAAACAATTAATTACAATTACAAAGTCGGCTTGACAAATAAACATAAGTGCTACTAAGTCGGCCCAAGTATGGTTACACGGTTCCTGCAAACTAACTTAGTGACTTTTTGATACTCGGCGTCCACTGCATTACTTGGCATCATCATGCACTTGGTAGAAGTGAAGGCTCGGTTCATACTAACCACTCAGTAGGTTTCGAACTTGGTAAATACTGGTGACTCGGTAGACATAATGTTACTCAGTTTACACTGTCCTGCTCGGTTTGCACTGTTTTGCTCGGTTTGCACTGTTTTGCTCGGTTTGCACTATTCTGCTCGGTTTGCACTATTCTGCTTAGTTTGCACTGTTCTGCTCGGTTTGCACTATTCTGCTCAGTTTGCACTCAGAATGCAAATAAGTGTTGTCACTAGTGGCAATTTTTCTTAATGCCAACAATCTCCCCCTTTGGCATTAGTGACAAAAACACTTATTGCCCAAAACTTATATACATGAACCATGCTGAGATTTATTTTGATTTTTCAAAATTTGTCTTTGTAAATTATCTCCCCCTTTCAATGTGCTAACTTTTTCTTCTTTTCTTCTATACATATCTATACATATCTCCCCCTTTTTGGTGATAATGCCAAAGGTGTATATACAAGTGATTTACAGAGAGAATCCATAATTTGATAGAAAAATAGAATGTACCTTCATTATTAGTGCCAGGGTCGTATCCCAATTTTCTTGCAAAATCTTGCATGTTTGGATTGCAATTTGGATTTCTGCAGAGAGTTCAATCATGTGATTTGCTATTGAGAACTGATTGTCATGAATTAATGTTTTGGAATGTTCAATGTGCTTATACATTGTATTCATGATGGGAAGGATCATGTTCTGAATGTCTAGCAGTGTGGACCGGATCCTTGTGTCTTATTTCAGTAGTTCTGACTGCATATTTGATAGGTATGAGATTTTCATGTGATGAGAAGAGTTTGAACTTGGTTCAAGTTGTAGCTTCTATATGCTAATCTTCAAATCCTCATCAATTTTATTCATTTTATCCTTGACATCCTTGGTGAATTTGGCAACATTGCACAGTCTGGCCAAAAGAGAGGTAACATTCGAATAGGAAGATTCAATGTTTGACAAAACTGAAGACAATTTGACTTGATTAATAGCTATGTGCAGAGCAATGTGCTCAAGAACTTTATTGTTGAATTTCTTCTCGGCTCTTTCAACTAACTTGTCTGTCCCAGATGAATCCTCATTGTACTTATTTATTGCTTCGGCTAATTGTAACAAAACATGTTGAGAGGAGTCTACTTTAATACCTAATGCTTCTGACAAAATGTCCTTAGCATCCTTAATGATTTTATATTCCTTGTCTCTCTCCTCTTTAAGTTTCTTTTGCTTCGCTTTCCTTTGGAGGATTTCACCTATGTTTTGCATTTGGTTCGCTGATAGATTTGCAAAATCCAATGTTGGAATCTCTATTTCTTCATCTAGGTCTATATCCTCTACTATATTCTTGCCCAAAAATCTTATACTCGGTTGAGTCTTAGGCTTATCTATACTTAATGCCTTAGTAGTAGTGATAGTAGACATAGTAGGACTGGCTATAGAAAATGGTATACTATCTACTAGAGAACTTAAAGTATTTACACTTGTAGAATCAAAAACTGGAATACTTACTGCTGGAAAACTTGATGAAGTAGGAGACTGCAACTCGGTAGAAGAAATGGTAGTTACTTCTACTGTTGCTATAGGTGATTGGACAAATGTTGAAGTTGTCACAACCATGCTTGAAGGTGTCTCCGGGCTAGATGTAGTAACTTTTGCTGGAGAGGTAGGAAGTGATGCAATGACTTCTACCACTATCCTCACAGTATCATCTACCTCAATGGCTTCTTCCTGTTCATCACTGTCATCTTCAATGTCTTTTGTTATAACTATTTTAGTACTCGGTTGGTGAAGATGGTATATGTTCTTCCATGTGGCATTTTTAGCCTTCACAACCGATTCAATATTGTTAATCAGAATTAAACAAGTATTGAACTTCAGTGTCATCTTATTTTCATTCTCCTTCAATGCCTTCTTTATTTCATCATTTTTCAAGCTCGGCATTAACTGTCTCAGGGTTTGATCAAATATGTCTTTTACAGTTTGCTTTGCATTGGTCCATCTCATTTTTATTGGATCTAATAAAGCTGCTAGAATCTGTGGGGCTATTTCATTAGGAGAGTATTTCCACTGTCCCATCTTTTCAATGACAACATCTTCTATTTCCTTTTGTTCTATTTCCGATCTTGTTTCATATTTTAAAGATTTTATATTACTTACTCCAGATCCTGATCCTTCTCTAAAAAGTTTGATCTTCTCTTGAAGGGTTAGAGGAGGCCTTTTGAATATTATATCTTTGTCTGCCTTGTCTGCCTTACCCCTTGCACTTCTCATTGTAAATACAGCAGTGGGAGGCTTAGGTGCCTTAGTGATGAATACCTTTCCTTTCTTCTTTGCAGGTTTTGGTTCCTCTGTTTTCTCATCCTCTTTCTCTTCTTCTTTAGTGTCTTCTCCTTTGTCCTTGGTTAGCATTTTCATTTTGGCTATCCTCTTTTTACCTTTATTTACTGCCTGTGGAAGCTTTATGCTTAATTCAATTCTCACCTTTGCTTCTTCATATGTTCCAAAATATGGAGCTTTGGGATTAATAGGCTGATTAAGGAGGGCTTCAATGATATTCTTTGTCTCATCAATGTTTACCTCATAAGGAAGAGGTTTTACATGTACAATCCTTAGTTTAGCTGCTTGAATGTATACTCTATCACAGTCCACCATGAAACAAATATCATCCTTATAATCTTCCACCAACTTCTATGGAATCTGGAATCTGTCATTCATTTTCTCCTTGAAAGACTCAAAATAACTATCCATGATGCTCTCAAAATTTTCACCCATTTCTAAAATATATTCATTTATCTCATAAAGAACTGGCACATCTTTTCTCCATACTACTTTTCCTTTGGAAGGGAAGAATTTTTGAACATAGAAAAATAAACAGACCAGTAGAGATCCAAACTTACATGGATTGTTTTTGGAAGTTTGAATGCTTTCCATGTTCTTGTTAAACTATTTTAACAACAAATCTGCAAGGTCAAATGATAAATTATTCTTGACCACTTTGTATGCTAGGTCTATGGCTTCACAAGATACACTATTCTGTCGACTTGAACTGTATATCTTATGTGTAATGATGTGTGTTCCAAACTTCAGTTCAACATTAGTAATGCTGCTTACTTTCATGCCTCTACCATCCCACTTGGCTAGGGTTTTCTTCTCCAGTTCCGGCCGACCTAGGGTTTTGGTAGTTTTAGCTTTGTTTAACATGAGAAGACTGGTGATTTGATGAATCATCTTCTTAGTGATTTCTATGGGTTGCTCAAGCCAAATCTTGCCTTCATGTACACGGCTGAGAATGTATCTAACCCATTTCTCCCAAAAGTTTTGAGGTAAATGTGCAATGTGAACTAATCCCTTGTCTTCCAGATGTTTGTGCTCAGGTTTTAGAATACCATCCACACATAGTTCCTAATGCACAATATCTAGCTCTAGGTTTCCCATTTCTTGAATTGCACATTTGAAATGATTGTGAATATCGTTAACAAGTAGTACCTTAGGAGGAATCTGAGATTGAGCTCCGTTCGGGTCTAGGGCTGCTGCAATTGCGGGCATGATTTTGAAATTTGGTGCTCTCCATTCCCCTTGGACTATCATTTCTGATCCTTTCTTTTCTGAAGTGCTGGATGATGCCATGGTAGCTCACAGAGAATTCTTTTCGCAAAAGTGTTTGAATCGCTGGATTGCTCTTGAAATTTTTTTCTCTTAAAGTGCTAAAGTTCGCGGTGAAGAATTAGTTTGATTTCTTGCCTTTTGTTTACAACTCTGTCATTAATGCTTCATAGAAATTAGGGTATGAATTCTGACAGACTGTCACCCACTATGAATTAATTGCTCGGTAAAGACTTCACAACTCGGTGAACTTGAGAATTCATATAGCTCCGACCTCGCTCGGTAAAAACTGGTATCGACCTTGCTCGGTGAAAACTGATACCGACCTTCCTGTGATCTTATTGCATCTTGTATGCCGATTTAGATCTTTCTTTTAATTCGGTTCTGGAACTGCTTGAAATTGGTCTATGAGAATACAGTTCCAGTGCTTTCTTGGGAATTTAGTTTGAGTCGGTAGAGCCACCCATTCCATTACTTGGACTGGTTTGCTCGGTAGATTTAGGAATCCACTTTTGTCTCATCTATTTCTTGACCTTAGTTGCTTCATTCTTCTTTCCATCTTCAATTTCACTAGCATTCATGCAATTTCTGGCTATGTGACCGAGTTTAGTGCATTTGAAGCATCTTACAGTAGTATCTCTTTTCCTTAGATGATGTTTTATGCAGTTCATGCCAATGTGTCCATATTCTCCACAGTAATGACATCTACACCAGGTGTTGTAATCCCATCCAAACATTGCTTTCATAATTTGTTCTGCTGGATTGAATGTTTTGGATCTACACTCGGATGCCTTGTGACCTTGTTTGTTGCATTTGTGACAATTACCTTTGAATCTTGGTTTTTTCCTGCATTCATTTGCTTTGTGACCATGCTGATTGCAGTTGTAGCATTTTCCATTGAATTCTACTTTTTCATTGCTCCAACATTTATTTGAAGTATGTCCTATTTTGCCACAATGATTACAAGTAGGTTTCTGATTTCTTTGAGTACCTTGCTTAGAAGATTCACCTTCTCCTTTGTATCCAAGTCCTGCTTTTCCTTTCTGCCTATGAAGATTTCGCTCATACAGTTGATTTAAGTCTTCTTGGCTTTTCAGCATTCCTTCATTGATTTTTTTTTCGGTGTTTAGGTCATCCACCAATCTTAGATTGATTTTCTTTTCAGATCTTAGTTCTTCTCTTGTGCTTTCTATTTCTGATCTTAGAGTCATAATTTCCTCATTTGTATGGGAGATCTGATCAATTAGGTTTTCTAGCTGAAGGGTTTTATTTTGGACTTCATTGTTCCTTCCATCCAATTCATCTTTCAACTTGTTTCTTTGTTCTAAGATCTCACAAAATCTTGTAGAGTGTAGTTCTTGTTCTCTTTTTAATTTTCTCACTTCTTCCTACAGAGACCCATTCTTTTCTAGGAGTTCTTTGACAACATTGTTTGCTTCATCTGAGCTATCTAAGGGAAAAAGATCTTCAATCTTTTCTTCAATGTAATTATGATCATTCATCTGATTTGCAAGTTCCTTCCTTCTTCTTAGGGATTGGGAAAGATGTTCTTTTGCTTCTTTAAGTTTAGCTATGGCCACTTCCAGATCTAGCTTTTCATTTTCAATCACCTTGTTCAGTTTGAATACCTCCATTGTCCTGGATCTTTGCTCAAGCTAGTTAAGCTTTATCTTGAGAACCAATACAGTTCTGATACCAATTGTTGGAAATATTCAGGAATTAACCGAGTTACTGAGAGGGGAGGGGTGAATCAGTAACTTTAAAATTTTCTTTCAGATGTATTAACATATAGTTTACTTTATCCTTTTGCATATAGAAAGTATGAAACTTAAAAGAATTCACAACAATGACACATAGATTTGGTTACCCAGAAACCTTCCAAAAAGAAAGTAAAACTAGGGTGGGGATGAAACCCACAAAGCTTTAGTACTGCAGTATAAGGTTGGCCGGTTAAGGCTTACATTGATCACTTCTGATGATCTGCCCTGCTAGGAGCAATAAGGACTGCTAGGTCCACCTTGTTAGAGGATTTTTACAAACTTACAAAAGAAGTATGTACTCGGTAAAGAGATTTTACAAAAGACTGTTAAGTCTACCCGGTTAAAGGATTTTAGTACTGATTCACCTGTTAGGATGAAACAGTAGATCTCTTGCTTTGCAACTGGATTGCTGAATGAGATTCGCTAATGTACTGATCACCTTCTGTGATGAATTTGTCTTTGCTATTCCATATACTGCTGTAGCCCTTTGTAATTCGCTTATCTCTGCCTTTCTTTCTTTTTCACATTCATACTCATTGCATCTTGGTATTTTTACAACATTGTTTATATACAAGTCTAAACAATTAATTGCAATTACAAAGTCGGCTTGACAAATAAACATAAGTGCTACTAAGTCGGCCCAAGTATGGTTACACGGTTCTTGCAAACTAACTCGGTGACTTTCTAATACTCGGCATCCACTGCATTACTCAGCATCGTCATGCACTCGGTAGAAGTGAAGGCTTGGTTCATACTAACCACTCGGTAGGTTTCAAACTCGGTAAATACTGGTGACTCGGTAGACATAATGTTACTCAGTTTACACTGTCCTGCTTGGTTTGCACTGTTCTGCTCGGTTTGCACTGTTCTGCTCGGTTTGCACTATTCTTCTCGGTTTGCACTCAGAATGCAAATAAGTGTTGTCACTAGTGGCAATTCTGCTTAATGCCAACACAATCATCATTCTAGAATAGTCATCAATAAACATAATGAAATATTTATCACCACAATAACTTTGCACACCAATAGGTCCACAAACGTCAGTATGAACCAATTCCAAAATATTCTCAGAAGTATATGTCTTGCTCTTGAAACTAGACTTTGTCATTTTTCCCAATTGACATTGTTTACACATCACATTATTAGGTTTCTTTAATCTTGGTAAGCCTCTTTCTTCATCTTACTAATATTTACCAAATTTTCAAAGTTCACATGACACAACCTCTTTTTCCATAACCATACATAATCAAATTTTGCAAATAAACATGTTTCTTTAGATAGGTCTAGATATAACAAATTACCTCTTGTATGTTCTCCGCTTCCAATTAGTCCACTAGTGGAATCAAATATTTTAGCCTTCTTGTGATGAAACTCAACTCGATAACCAGTATTGTTCAAATGTGCAACACTCAACAAGTTATAGTTAATACCTTTAACCCAATAAGTATTATCACATCCGATCTTATCAGTTAATATTATTGATCATTTTCCTTTCACATGACATGGTGCATCATTACCAAACTTAACACTCCTACCTTTGTAATGATTTAATATTTCAAACTTACTTTTATCACCAGTCATGTGATGTGAGAAAGCACTATCAATAATCCATTTATCACCTTTACTCATATATGAAATAAGTGTAGTTTTCTCATCTTCATCAGAATCATCTTTCATAGAAACATAAACCACTTCTATATCACAATCATCAGATTCACTTGTTTCATTGTCAGTTTCTTCTTCAACAATATAACAAGACTTCTTACCTTTATCTTTGTAGTCCTTATACCTTATGTGATATTTTTCATTCCTTTTGTCTTTACACTTGCTTTCCCTTCTTTCACCTTTGTCATTCCTATTAGGGCATCTTGTTGCAATGTGGCCAACTTTGTTACATGAAATATATTATAGGAAGTTTACCTTTGAATTTTTGTTTTCCTCTCGGTAGCCTTCTAGCCATAAGTGGCTCAAGATCATCTAGATCATCATCAAAAGTATCACTATCATTGTTGTTGTTACTGTCACTATTCATAGATATTTATTTTCCTTTCTTAGACTTATGAAGAACCATTTGAGACTTGAATGCAGATTCAATATTATGAGTAGTAAAATGATCAAAATTAGATAACTCAAAAGCATTAAGTCTACCAATGAGACCTTCCAAAGTTAGGACGTTACCAGGAGTAGATCTTGATTCTTGTATAGAAGAAACTCTAATAGCATAGATAGGAAATTAGGTTCTCAAAACATTACTAATAACAGTTTCATCATCAATGTTTCCATTAGCTCCTCTAATATAATTCACTACCTCTTTAACTCTGCCACAATACTGAACAATGTTTTCACCTTCTAACATTTTCATTTCATCAAACTTACCTCTCAAGTTTTCAGATTTGGCTCTAAGCACATTTTGGTCCCCACCATATATAGCTACTAGTGTGTCCCACATTTGCTTTGCATTAGTACATTCCTTGATGTCTTCAAACTCATGATAACTTAGGGCTGATACAATCTCCAACATTGCTTGATTGTGGTCTTATTTTTCCTTCATCTCCTTGGCTGTCATAGGTGCAACAACTGGTACATAATCATGTTCCACATAGTATTTTGTTGAATCACCAATACTAGCTAAGTGCAATTTCATCAAAATCTTCCATGCAGGGAAGTTCTCCTTATTCAGCTTTGACAGCTCCTTTTTGTACATCTTGATCATTATCTTCAAGTACCTTTAAACTTTCTCTTTACAAGCACCAATAACTCTAATACCAATTGTTAGAGTGATTTTAGAATAATTGAGAGGGGGGGGGGGGGTTGAATTGATTATCCTCAGGTCTAGATGTACCAATTGAACTTTCAAATACTTTAACAATCTTAGATCTATTCAACGATTCAATCGGTCTTTGTAGAATATATTAGTAACATAAAACTTGCAATCCACTATAAAAAATTAATCAACTTGTAGAATATAAAACTTTCAACAACACATCAAATAACATTCACACAAGTATAACACCAGGATTTAAGGTGGAAACCCAATATGGGAAAAAACACCAGTAACATGCTACTAAATTTTCACTCTTCTGAAGTGAGCTCTGTGAGAAGCCAACCCTGCTAAAGGTTTATAATACACATTGTTAGGTGTGACCCTATTAAAGGATTTAATCACCTTGTTAAGAGTGGCCTGGTTAGGAGACTTAAGAACATTCCATTTGAATGTCACCTTGATTAAAGGATTTACAAAATGACTATTAGGTCAACCTTGATTAAAGAATTTTTACTGATACAATGGTTAGAAAGTAATAGTAAGTTTTGATTTGAAATATATAACTCACTTTGTAAATACAAATCCAATACGCTCATATGTTGGTTTAATGGTTGACCATCATTTCCATCTCCATCTTTGATCTTCTCAAAAATCCCTTCAAGAAATCACTTCAACTCTGTTAAGCTCTTCACAGCTCTTCTTAGTCTTCTGCTTAGGTTCTTCAGTCAATAACATCAACCTCTTACCACACTCTTCTCAACCTCACAATTAGGTCATCCTTATAGCTCCTTGATCAGGTAGATTAATCTTTTTATGCTTAATCTCTTCCATAGATCTTAGGTTTAGGTCAGATTCATCAAATCCTTCCATCATTTTGTTCTTCTCCTTATCTTTCTAGATACTTCTCCAAACTTCTCCTTGGATCCATAAGAAAATGGTTTGCCATGCATTAAATGCTCCAAATCATTCATTATTAATGTCAACATGTTTTACATATCCCAGGAATTCAACTATGTTGGTTGGGATTCTCAATTCCTTCACAAACTGTAAATCATTGACACTCATTCAATACTGTGTTCATCTACTCGGTCATCACTGGATAACTCAGTCATCGCTAAAAATTGTTCTTCTCACAAAACACTATCTTTTCTTGGTTAATTATTTGATACTCGATAATTACTGATACTCGATTGACACTAAAATTTACTCGGCTTATACTGACACTCGGTCAACACTAGCATCACTCAGCTTAAACTCAATTTCTTCTTTTTTTGTTGGCTAATCCTATGCTTTAAATCTATTTACTTCTTCACTTAGCATTAAAGATAAAAAACACATTACCTTGTCAATGTGCCAACTAATCAAGTACCCATTGAAGTATCACATAACTCAACCTTTCCTTAGGTCCTCTTGTTATCTCATCTTTTCAAATCCTCTTCATCAATAAAAGATATGGTAATCTACTAGATAGAAATTGTAGTACCTCTATATTTTGCTTTTAGTTTATCAGTGCCGTACTCTTTTAGGCCACTTTGCATGTGTGCATTTATGGATATTGTTTCAGTGATTGTGGATTTATTTGGATTATGTTTATGCTATGATGATATGTGATTTCATATTTAGATGATTATGTTATTATGATGTGATGTTTCATGTTCAGTTGGTTTATGATAAACTTACCCCATACTAGCATGTGTATGGTGTTTATATGTATGTATTTGTATTATGTGTCATTTATATGTAGGCATAGTTACTTGCTTTGTCGAGATCCACACGAATGACCGTACCCTATCATTGCTTGTTATATGTTGTAGGTACATGCTTTGTTTTGTGATGACAGGTTTGTAGGTACAGGGCATCGTCTTCCCTGAATTGGCAGGAGTGAGCGTGCCCATAAATATTCGTCTCAATGGTAAAGAGGGGAGATGACAGATGGACCCAAAACCCAATCCTTAGCCTATTTATCCTAATTGTTGGATAAAGTATCAGTTGACTACCTTGCCCGAATTTGGTCAGGTTGACCTAATTCATGGATCCCATCTTGTGAGTTTGTATGATGCATGAATGTTCCTGAAAAAAAAATTGTTCTGATTTATTTGTTTGCTATGGTTATTTTAATTAATAATATAGCAGGAAAATAATGATTAAAGTATTTCCTATGTCTTTGAATAATTATTAATTAATTAAAAATCAAATATGAGAATATTTGAATTTAATTAATTAATTGTGCTAAATTATGATTTAATACGTTTTTATTAAATTGTTGAAAAATTAGTGCATGTTTTAATTGTGTTATAAATTATTAAATAATTTAAATGTGAAATTTTATATTGCATGTGCTTTATTTATTTATGTGAAATTGGTTTTCATAAAATAACTTGTAAATAGAATTCCATGTGAGATGTGCATGAATAATATATTTTATAATTAATAATTGGTATTTTCCCTCAACTCAAAAAAAAAGAAAGAGGAGTTTGAATAGGAGTTGTCTAGTGACTCATTAGGGTTTGCATGATAGGTGGGTTTGATTTTCTATTTGGGGAAAAAATTTGCATTCATTTTGGGATAACCAGGTTTTGTTGGAATTGGCAATTTTGGGGAGAGAGAGCATTTTTGGAATATTTTTGTGCTATCTTGTGTTCTTGAGAATTTGGTGTGTGAATTTTTCTGGGTGAAGTGTATGTGCATCTGGATTTGGATTCTACATATGTTGTGATTTAGAGTTGTAGGATTTGAGCTTCTACATTTCAGATTTGGGAGATTCATCAACCTACAGGCAAATCTACATCAGATTTATAGCATTGGAATTGAGGTAGGGTTTTGATGAATTTTCTAGTATTTTTGTTTGTAGAAAATTATGTAAATTTGCTTTGTTTGTTTGATTCTAAGGGTTAGATTAGTAATTCTGGTTAAGCTTTTTCTTTTGGGATTTTAAAAGCTATTAGGAAGTTTTTTCAGTATTTTATTATTACTTGGCACAGTAGGGAAATGTTGGCAAAATTTTTGGGAAAAATTCTATCTAGAACTCACAGAAAATAAGAAATCAATTCTAGTATAGTAAAACTATAGAGAAGATAAATTTATTAAATGGGTTGTGAAGTAAAAATGTATTTGGAGTGCAAAAATGAATTCTGGGCAAAAAAATACCCTCCCTATGAAAAATGACAGTAAGAAAATATTACACCAGTAATTTCTTTTTGGCATGCTTTGCTATAAATTTAATTATTGTATTAGAATACAAATTTTACAAACAATAGAAAAGACAAAAAAATTAAATCCATGCAAAATTGCCTAATCTGGAAAATTTCAGACTTGTGTATTGGCTTTTCATTTCTGGAAAACAATGGAAAATGACATTCCATATAGAAAGGGATATTCCTTTGGAATCCCGAAATTAGTATTTAAAAAAAAAAAAAAAAAAAAGATATCAATTTTAGTTATATGTGCTAGTTCCACATTTAAAAAATATATATATATATATATATATAATTTTGTATGCAAAGTTTTGTTAGTATTTTAAAATATATATATATATATATATATATATATATATATATATATATATATATATATATATATATATATATATATATATATATATATATATATATATATATATATATATATATATATATATATATATATATATATATATATATATATATATATAATATTTAATAAGGTGGGAGGCGGGGACCACCTGTCCCCTACCCCCCTTCCCTTAGCCTTACTGTGCGGGCCGTAGCCTGCCGCGCACTGAAGACTAGGCTGCTGCACGACAGTCTAGGATTGCCGCCGACAGGCTAGCCTGCCGTGAGCGGCAGGGTGGTGGGTGGCCGTGGGCCCCCCCACATATGTTGACTTTTATTTTTTTAAAAGATTTTATTATATTTGCTTTATTAAATTCGATCATTATAAATTGTTTTAATTTTGTTATATTAATTTTATTTTATATAAGATTTGTTATATGTAAAATTAAATTAAGTGCATAGATTATTCAATGAAAATTAATTAATAAGATTTATTAGTTAATTTTCTTAGTAATTAAAATTACTAATTTTATTAAAGTTTTGCTAATTTACTTTAGTTAATTAGTTTTAATAAATTTTATTAATGAGGTTTATTTATCTTAAGATAAGCTTGATTTCTTAATAATTTATTTAATAATAAATTTGTTGATTATGAGTTTTTTTTTTATAATTAGTAATTTATTATTATTGGATAATAATAAATTTTATTAGTAAATTTTATTTAACATTGGTAGAACATGTTTATTATTATTATTCAAAATAACAATTGTTTTGATGGATTAAACCAATGTTGTTAAACCTTATGGCTAGTGGGCAATAAATTAGGTTTAATTAATTGATAGAATTTGGGTTACTTGTCTGATTTGGCTTAAGTATGAACAACATGATGTGATACATTTATGTGTACAAATTGGACTTTTATTTAATGGTGAAAACGTATAAACTGACTTATCATATGTACATACTTTATTTTTATATTGAAATTGGTTGTTTTCTGCAATATGGTTGTATCTTTCCTAGATGTTGGGGTTGTCAGTTTTATGGGTACTAGATGACCTAGGAAAGACAGAGGCTTGGGAATTATCTGTTAATCATGTTGTTTATCATGTTTGGCGTGAGTGTGTTCTGTTTATATTTTAGTTGACTCTATAGGCTCTTGTTGTATTATGTGAATTCAGTGATTATGATTATGTAGTCAATCCTAGTTTCTGTGATGATTCTGGATGTGTGACTATGTGGTTATTTGTATTTGATCTAGGAGAGATCTATGAGCCTAGGGTAGTTTACCTAGATATGTGTTAGGAGGTGGCTTGCAATGAGTGCCAGGGCCCACAAGTGGCTGCTGTGGATCACTTATTGTAAGTTATTGTATACAAGTGATAACCTAAATTAAACTAAGGGAAATAAATGAACCTAATAAGATAGTTTCCTCTCCCATGCTTGAGTGCTAGTATAGACTAAGATGAGGATGAGATGATGCTTGCTGCCTATTGAGGTGTGTGTTCTGGCATAGTTAATGGCTTTGTCAGTACGAGAAGACATTGATTCCGTGTATGGTCACTTGAGTGTCAGGATCTAGAGAGATTACCAGGATGAGACTCAAGGGTTAGACGTACATGATGACACCTTCCTACACATAGTCTAGTTATTCTACATGGTCGGTTGCCTCTGGATTAGTGAGTCATACCTTTCACTACTTTTGATTGACCTTGAGTTAGTAAGCTATCAGGATTCCTTTCCTAGCGGTGTTTCCTAATTTGACTTGATTATCCAACTGGGGTCCGATGTTATCTCCTCAGCACGGTGGGGTAGACCTTTGTGGTTCTACACGGACGGGTGGTAGTGATTCTTTACCATTCAAGATTCGACGTCCTGGTACCAGTGCTTGATTGTGTCTTCTCAGTTGGTTTCCTTATGTTACTTCTTCATTGATGTTCTTATATACTTATTCTTTATTGTAAATCTTGTATTAGAGTATCGTATGTGATACCTAATCTGAATATAGTAATTTAGTTGTTAGAAAGACTAATGCATACCCTGCGACATGTGCAGTGGATGTATGTTTATTAGAATTAATGATTGTTCATGAAATGTAAACATTACGATGTAATCATTGTATTTATTTTATGGAATCTTTTGTTAATGTTATGTTAGTAAGTAATACTATGTCATGGGACCCATTAGAGTTGTAACCTATGTTCACGATGTGTGTTATGTGAGATAATGGTTATTGCTTCATGTAATTGTATATCTTGAATGTTAACTTTAGAAAAAAAAATTTATTCACCAAACTTAGTATCATGTTCTAGGTTAGTTTCTTTTGGGTTCCCTGGCGGGGCGTTACAAAAATTGTCTTACTAGTTAAGGTTTGACATCAATGACAATATAACAATTGTTTCAATTGTAGTTTCCAACAAAATATACTTACTGATAAACTATTATCTTATTGGTACATTGAATAAAGTCTTATCAGTACAAAGGAAGTCTTATGAGAGATAGTGAAAACTTAAAAGCAAGAGAAGAATAAATGATAAATGAAGAAAGTGGGATGACTTAGGAATAATCTAAGGATAAAGGTGATGAGACAAAGATTGAGGTAAAATGTATTAAGGAAGTTTCTACAAGAGTAAAATAGTTTATCAATTAGCAAGATGACAGGGATATAAATAAAAAAAATATGGATGGTTAGCTTTGATATGAAAGATGCAGATAATTGGAATTAGGTTTATGATTGAGGAATTCATACTTAAGGAAGAATAAAGGATTCAGGTATCCCGATGGAGACAAGAATAAGATTGTGGTGAAAGATGGGATATTGGTGAAATAGAGAAGTGTTGTTGCGATCATAGAGAAGGACATAGAGAAAGATACATAGAAGAACATATAATTGAAATGGTATGTTATTGTGTTAAGTAACTTCATTGGATCTTAATTAGAAAGAATAGTGAGAACTATAGATCATTTGTTATCTATTACTCTCTAAAAATTGTGATAGTAAAATCCTTTATCAAGTGGCCCTAACAGGTCTATTGTAAAGTCCTCTAACTAGGTGACATTCTCAAAAGAGTGTTCAAAATCCTCTAACTAGGTTACTCCTAATAGGGTAAATACTTTAACAGATCTCAGGGAAATCCCTTAACTGGGTATCATTTAATAGTGCTTTTGTAACCCTTATCAAATGATCCTTTAACGAGGCATGTTCTTAACTGGGCATATTTCAGAAGAGTACAAATTCTTTTTGGGTATTGTTCTCACACCATGGTTTTCACCTTAATCAATTTTTCATAAGATAAATACTTTTTTTATTGTTGTATGGATGATTTTATATGTTGCATGGATGTTTAATTTTCAGTTAACTGATAATGATGTTATAGGTTAAACTATATCTTAATTGGTAAATATGTGAAGGAAGTTTTGGAATTGTGAAAATAACAAGATTTGGTGATTACTGATTCAACCCCCCCTTCTCAGTAATTAATCATATACCTACAATTTGTATCAAAGCTAAGTTCCCTAATTTAGAAAGCTTAACTGCTTAGGGAAAAGATCTGAAGATGTATAGGAAGGAAGCACCCAAGTTTACCAAGGACAATTTCAATACATGGGTGAGTAGAATGAAGCTACCCTTGTTAGGACTGCCAGATACAATAGTTAGCTATCTTACCAATCAATACAGACCACCAAATAGAGTACCATCTACTGATGAGAAAATAGAAATGATGGTACACAACTAAGTGATGATAGAGATTGCAAGTGCCTTATTGGATGTTGAATATGTTGATATTCAACACATGGACAATGCAAAGGATATGTGGGATAAGATGAGAAATTTCTATGGAGGTGATTCACATGTACTAAAGGCTAAGGTTGATAGTCTAAAAGGAAAATATGATGAGATAAAGATGCAGGATGGATAAAACATTACACATTATAGTATAAGGATAAAAGATATTATTGTTTCCATCAGAGGAGATAGAGGACACCTTGAAGATGATGATGTAGTAAGTAAATTTCTCATAACACTCACCCCAAGGTATGCAATTAGAGTTTCTATTATTCAAGAGTTAATATCTATTGATACAGATAAAGTAACATTAGATTCATTAATAGAAAAGTTGACTGCATTTGAGTTGAGAAATTTTGATAATAGTCAAGCTACTACTGAAGGTGCATTTCAAGCCTCAACAAACATTGGTTCATCTAGAAAAGGAACATTTGTTTATGATTCAGATGACTATAAAGGTTTAGCTGTTGAAGAGAAAGAGCTGGAAGAACTTAAAGCTTTAATAGCCAAGATATTTCCCAAATGAAAAGGAAGATATAAAGGAAAAATACCTATTGCATGTTGGAATTATAGAAAAATTGGTCACTTTGCACACATATGCCCCAACAAACCAAAAAAGGAAAATGATAATGAAAAGAAGGATAAATACAAGAAATACAGGGACTTCAATCAAAGAAACAAGAACATGTGTTATATTGTTGAAGATGAAGATGATTATATTGACGATGATGAGGAGGAAATAGTATTTGTTGCTGTAAAGGAAGATCCCTCTACCAATGACACACAAAATGGTGAAGAAGAATATTTGATCACAAGCATGAATTGTAATAGTGATTGGATCATTGATAGTGGTTGCACACATCATATGACTGGTGAAAAGGAAAAATTCATAACCATAGAACATTTTGATGGAGGTTCAATCAGATTTGGAAATGGTTCTCCGTGTGTAATCAGATGTAAAGGTTCTATTTCTTTAATTGATGAAATTACTTGTGATGATGTCTATTGGGCTAATGGATTAAAGTAAAATCTGCTAAGTGTATCTCAACTAAATAACAAAGAATTCAAATTTGAGTTTAGTAATGGAAAATGTAAGATATCAAAAAATACTAGTGAACTGATTTCTATCGGTGAGCAAACAGGAGGTGATATTTTCAAGATGAATACTACATTTGAACATTGTTTAATTGCTAAAGTAGAAGAAAGTTGGTTATGGCATAAAAGACTTTGTCATGTGAACTTTGGTAATATGGTAAAATTTAGCAAGAAGAAAAGTGTTAGAGGAATACCAATATTGAACAAACCAGAGAATGCTATATGCAAGGAATATAAATTAGGGGAAAATGACTAGTTCAAGTTTCTCAAGTAATAAGGTCTACTCTACAGAACATATTCTAGACTTGGTACACATATATTTATGTGGTCCTAATAGTACAAAGAGTTATCATGGTGATAAGTACTTTAGATTATTTTTTGATGACTTCTCAAGATTGATGTCTGTGATGTTCTTAAAGGATAAATCAAAAGCTTTTCATATGTTTAAAATGTACAGAGCAGGAGTCAAGAAGGAAAGTGGAATTTTTTTGAAATGTCTTAGATCAAATAGAGGAGGTGAATTTTGTTCAAGTGAATTTAATGAGTATTGTGATGAACATGGAATCAAGAGACAACTAACTACACCAAGAACACCTCAACATAATGGTATTGCAGAAAGAAGAAACAAATCCATTGTGGAATGCACCAAAAATTTGTTAAATCAGAAAGGAGTCACACAAAGATTGGAGAATATGTTAGCACTACATTATATACATTAAATCGAGTACAACTCAAGAAAGGAACAAATAATACACCATATGAAATATGGTATGGATGAACACCTAATGTAAGCTATTTTAAGATATTTGGAAGTAAATGTTATATCAAGAAAGGTGAAATGAAAGGAAAATTCAACACCAAAAGTGATGAAGGAATATTTTTAGGATATTCTACCAAAAGAAAAGCCTACAAGTTTCTGAACAAAAGGATAAACAAAATGATAGAAAGTGCAAATGTAAATAGTGATAAATTCTCACGAATAGAATGAGAAAGACAATGGAAAGAAACCTGGAGGATATAGTGAATTGATCTACTTCAAATCTGAAATGAAAATAAAGAAAGTGAGTACAAGAACTGATAATGGTCAACCGATAATAGAACAATCGATAACAGTACAAAAAAGTGAAACTAGTGAAATAAATGAACAAATTCAAAATGTGGAGCTTGTAACACCAAGAATTATAAGAGTAAATAATAGCTTGACAGATATAATTGGAGAGAGGAATGATGGAGTATTAACAAGAAGTCAATTGAGAGCTAGAGAAAATACATGTTTACTATCGGAGATGGAGCTGAGAATGGTCAAGGATGCACTAAGAGATGATGATTGGATGCAAGAAATGAAGGAAGAAATT
Source organism: Chamaecyparis obtusa (assembly GCA_027943335.1). Taxonomy (NCBI): domain Eukaryota; kingdom Viridiplantae; phylum Streptophyta; class Pinopsida; order Cupressales; family Cupressaceae; genus Chamaecyparis; species Chamaecyparis obtusa. The sequence goes on from BSBK01006996.1 coordinate 283,521, forward strand.
GAACATATTGAGAAGAACAAAAAATGGTCATTAGTACCTAGGACAAAAGACAAAAATTTATAGGTACTAAATGGGTTTTCAGAAATAAGCTAAATGAGAATGGTGAGGTTATTAGAAATAAAGCAAGACTGGTATGTAAAGGTTATGCACAAGAAGAAGGATTAGACTATGGAGACACATTTTTACCTATTGCTAGACTGGAAGGAGTCTAAATATTGATGGCTTATGTTGCCTACAAAGGATTTAAGGTTTATCAAATGGATGTGAAATCTGCTTTTCTAAATGGAATACTAGAAGAGGAAGTCAACATTGAACAACCGGGTTTTTGTTGCAGAAAAAGGTAAAGATTTGGTTTGCAAGTTGCTTAAAGCATTGTATGGTCTAAATCAAGCACCAAGAGCATGGTATAAAATACTACACTATTATATTATTAAGCTTAGATTAGAAAGAACAAATGATAACAATAATGTCTATTTAAAAGTTGAAAGTAAGGATAAATTATTAATTGTTGAAATCTTTGTTGATGGTATAACATTTGGAGGAAATGATTTAATGAGTAAATATTTTGCTGAAGAAATGAGGAAAGAATTTTAGATGTCTATGATAGGATAAATAAAATTATTTATTGGACTACAAGTACAACAAATGAAGAAAGGAATATACATGACTCAGTCTAAATACATCAAGGAGATTTTGAAAACATTTGGAATGGAAGATTCAAAATCTGTCAGTACACCTATGGTTATTGGTTGTAAATTGTCAAAAGAAGATGACTGTAAGGAATTCAATGAAACATTATATAGATCAATGATAGGAAAACTATAGTATGTTGTTCATTGTAGACCTTATATTGCACATGTTGTTGGCATAGTTGCTATATTTTCATAAAATCCTAAAGATTCACACATGATTGCAGTTAAAAGGATATTCAGATATTTAAAAGGAACTGAAGATTATGGATTATGGTATGAAAAGAGAGGAGAATTTGATCTTAAAGTATATACAAACACAAACTAGGTAGGAAACACTAATGATAGAAAAAGTACAAGTGGAGGAGATTTTTATCTTGGAAATAGATTAGTGTCATGGGAAAGTAAGAAATAGAACTATATATCACTATCAACTACTGAATCAGAATATGTGGCTGCTGCAATTAATTGTCAAAAATTTCTATGGATCAAGAAAATACTGGAAGGAATACAAGAAAAGGTAAATGAACCTATTTTTATACATTGTGATAATACTAGTGCAATTAATATATCAAAGAACATGGTAATTTAATCAAAAACCAAGCACATAGCTATCAAATATCATTTTCTAAGGGAGCGGGTACATGATAAAGAAGTAAGATTGGAAAATATTGACAAAAGAGTAACTTGCGGTTATATTCAACAAACCACTACCTAAAGAGAGCTGCGAATATCTTAGAGGTAGATTAGGGGTCCTACCCCTATCGGCAATATATTAAGGATAGATGCAACATGCATTAGTTCATATAACCTTAACAAAATATTATGAACATGAATTGATGTATTGGAGGACTATTGTATGGGGGAGCAGTCCAGGCAAAGAAAGAAGAAAATCACAGCATGGGTATACATTTAGAACAAGATTTGAAAGGTTAATCACCTTTGGAATTTATGTCAAAGGGGAAGAAATGTATAATGGTGGAGAAGAACTATTTGAAGATTACTGTAAAGAGGAGAGATTAGTATGATGGAAGATCAAGACAAGGAAAGAGACATTCACAGATCATAAGACCAGTTAGATGAAATGTTTTCCATCAATGCCAAAAGGGGAGATCATTGGCATAACTGCATGGTTGTTGGCATAACAAGTTGGAGATTATTGATCATGATTAGTATACATGATAATAATTTATATATTTGTCATTGATGTCAAACTATTTGACATAATGTTTTGACTTGTTACCATATCTATCAAAAGGAAAATATTATTGTTATAATGAGAAGTTAAGTAAGGAAAAGGATACGTTGATAGGAAATTTATCAGGGAATGGTTAAGATAAATAATGGTGTACAGATAAATGATTTGATTGTTTATTATAATATGCTAAGGATTAAGTTGAAGGATGCTATTATTAAAGATGTTAATTGGATATGAGTAAAGGTGAAGATAATTTGATAAATATACTTACCGGTAAAATATTGTCTTATTGGTACATTGAATAAAGTCTTATCGGAGATACTGAAGACTTAAAGGCAAGAGAAGAATAAATGATAAATGAAGAAAGTGGGATCACTTTGGAATAATCTAAGGAGAAAGGTGATGACACAAACATCAAGGTAAAACATATTAAGGAAGTTTCTACAAGAGTAAAATGGTTTATCAATTAGCAAGCTCACAAGGATATAAAGAAAAGAAATACAGATGGTTAGATTTGATATAAAACATATAGATCATTGAATTTAGGTTTATTATTGAGGAATTCATACTTAAGGAAGAGGAATGAAGGAGTCAGGTATCATGATGGAGATAGGAGGAAGATTGTGGTGAAAGACAAGATATCAATGGAACAAAGAAGTGTTGTTGCGATCACAAAGAAGAAAAGAGAATTGAAATGGTATTTTATTGTGTTAAGGAAATTCATTGGATCTAAATTAGCAAGAATAGTGAAAACTATAGATCATTTTTTATCTGTTACTCTCTAACAATTATGACAATAAAATACCTTATCAGGTGGCCCTAACAGGTCTATTGTAAAATCCTCTAACCAGGTGACATTCTCAAAAGAGTGTTCAAAATCCTCTAACCAAGTTACTCCTAATAGGGTAAAGAATTTAATAGGTCTCAGGTTAATCCCTTAACCAAGTAGAATTTAATAGTTCCTTTTTAACCCTTATCGAGTGAGCCTTTAACAAGGAAGGCTCTTAACCAGGTGTATTTCAGAAGAGTACAAATTATTTAGGGGCATTGTTATCCAACTATGGTTTTCAATATAATCGTGTTTCCACTAGATAAATACTTGTGTTATTGTTGTATGGATTATTTTATATGTTGCATGAATGTTTAATGTTTAGTTAATTGATAATGATGTTATAGGTTAAACTATATCTTAATTGGTAAATTTGTGAAGGAAGTTTTGAAATTGTGAAAATAACAAGAGTTGGTGATTACTGATTCATCCCCCCCCTCTTAGTAATCAATCCTATACCTATATTCCCATACCCTCCATCCAATATCCACTTCTGTATCAAGATCAAATTATTCCCCCATGTCCACCACAAGATCTTATCAACCCTTCATCTTAATGTTGTAATCCTCCATGTCCACTTCAAGATTCCATCAACCCTATCCAAGCTAAGAATACTCATATTATATATCAACTTGGTTCATCAGCTTTCATCTAGTCTAGTCCACTTCATGATCTTATCGATCCTTCCATATCATATCCACCTCCAAATAGACTCACATCTTGTAGAAAGTATCCCACTGGTCAAAAGTGTTATCGTGTCAAAGGGTTAAGCATTCATGAACAAGGTATATTAAAACCCTTCCATATCAAATAAATTTATAATGGTCATGGCCTCTATAAAAAAGATCATTCTCAAGATGTTGATATCCCCACAAAATAAAAATCCAAACATATGCCTTCCCCTTCATCCCTTTTCATTCATCTTAGGTCTATATATTCCTCCATCCACTAGAACATAATCCACTTACCCTTTCCTAGATGAAAGTCAGTATAGGAACACATCTTTGAGAGTCATCCACCCATCCAAAATGTCTCCATATAATTATTCTCCACCCATGAATACCATTTCCCTTCCAAGAAATTGGGATTCTAAGCATAAAGTCCATAAGTCAAGAAATTCACATGCAATCAAGGATCAACATGTCATGTCTAATCAACATGTTAAAAAAATCAAAATATGATCCAAAATGAAAAAGAAATGTCCAAAAGGCCACAAAGGTCAATCAAGAAAAAATGTAAGTTAAAAGTTATATGGGTTCCTAAATACCTTGTACAAGTAATGCATTCCAAGGACCCACAAAAGAATAAAAAAATAAAAACCATTCAGATTCCCAAGTGGCTCCTTAAAGCACCATATCCCAAAGAAAAATCCAAATTATCATCCAAGCTTGCTATTCCAAAGGCTCTCTTCATTTCTCCACATAAATATCTTTGATCTACCAAATCTATTTTGTGTTCCTATGTTCCAATATTCACTACCTTAGATACCCCATCACCCATTTTGGGTCCTTGTATCCCTAAATCCACATCCACTCCTCCATCTAAATCTCAAAATCCAAAATCCATTTTTCTTCCATCACTTTACCACCCCTCCAAGTGTGTACCAACAATGATCTTTACAACATTTCCATCCACCAATACACAAGTATTCAAGCACCCCATTCATTATCCAACACCTACTTTCTATCCTTCCATCACCCTTATCCAATCTTATGCATAAACCCTTACCCTAGTCCATTTTATCACTCATTTCATCCCCATTTGCCATCACCCTATCAATATCTTTAAGTATATTATCAATGGCCATGGTCCATTATAATACATCTTATAGGAGTACTATCCAAAGAACAATATTTTTGAGTCATTTCTTCATATCATTTATTGCATCCATTTGTCTTCCAAAAACTCAAAAATTAAAAAAATTAAAAAAAAACACAAAAAAATTGTCACCTTGATGAAAACCTAGAAAACATGCATCTTGTGTGACAAAAATAAATAAATAAAGAGAAATAATCTATCTTATGATGAAACCCACTTCTTATGGTGCCTTGGGAAAGTACCATGATGAAAACCTAGTAAACAAGTATTGTTTGTAAATCCATTACCCTCTTGCACTCTACGCTTAGGGGTAAGTTTCATTGATGATATCCTACCTACCATATCCTTAATGATCCCATATCTATCCATATCCCTTTTTCCATCTTTGATCTTGACAAGGCTTCATGCATTCTCTTCACTTCACTTTATCCATACCCTTTAATACATATCATTTGTCTTATACATCCTTACTTCCATCATCCATTATCATATTTCATATTGCCTATCCCAAATCCATTTCTTGGTCTTGATCAAAATTAAGGACATAAAAATAAAGAATATATTTTGAGAAACCTTTAGACATGCCCTTTCTCATAGACCCCATGTCATTCAAAGCATATTTACATTGCCTACATAGCCACATATCCTCTCCCTTAGCTTGTTAAACATATTATCCCATTATAAGATGGTCCTTGCAACAAAATCAACTATGATTCCATAATAAGATACCCTTATCTTTCACCTATCCATTTCCATCTCATCAACTCATTCATCCATTCATAGCATTCCATGCCTTGCTAGACACTAGGAAAAATAAATACAATTATGTTTGAGAAAAATTCCTAACATATATCTTTCACCTCATTTAGTAATTTTAAAAATGTCTGAAAAAATACTAAAAATGAGAAAATGTCCAAAAAATCAATAAAAATCATGGAATATCTTTAAAAAATCAATAAACATCATGAAATGTCCTTTAAAAATCAATAAACTTCATGAAATGTCCTTAAAAATATATTTTTTTAAATATCCTGAATAAGTCCCTAAAAATTAGAAAACATAAAAATTTGAAAATAATATTGTCTTTCTCATGTTTTTCAATAAAACAATCCTTTTGCAACGATAGACAACTTGAGAATACACAAAATAGTACATCAAACAAAACATCGAGCTTAACAAATCATGCATAAACAAACAAACCTACCAAGCTAGTCTACAACCTAACCGATCAACCGCCTATCAGTTTTAAAGATACCTATCAAACAATGTGTCTTTACAGATATGTATTTCCTAGAATAGGTGTCCTACCAAATATCATGCCTTAACAAATACATATTTCCTTCAATAAGAATAGGACTATCAAACATTTTCCTATCAAGAAACACTCATCTTTGGCAAGAAGATTAGTATGGATATCGACTTGTTTGGGAAAGTGAGTCTTATCTATTTATTGATCCATGTTGAGTTATGTTCCTATGCTTCTCTAGGATATCCACAAGTGATTAGAGATGTTGGGATGGTTCATTACCTATTTTTCTTTGTTTTTTGTCTGTACGATGTTTTCCATGAAGTCTTAAAAGAGTATTTTGGGTGTCTATGAGAAGTGTATTCACACATGGGAAAAGCATCTCAAGCACAAAATATTTCCAAAGATAGAAATGCTCGTGGACATCACACATACCTCAACTCTTAATTCCCAACCTAGATGAATTTTCCCACATTCCTTGTTTGGTCAAAGTCTCTCTTATAATGCAAGAGGATAATTGTACATAGATCATTCATATCTAGGTAAGATAGTATCTAATTTTTCTATAATAAAGTGGCTAAATGATTAAATAAGTTGCTCAAAATAAGTTGAAATGAAAAGTTGGTTAATGGAATTTATAATTTCAATAAAGATTCATTCTCATACCATATCTTCTAGTCATCATCATCTACTAACATTCTTCACTTATTATTAATTGTTCTTCTCTTTCATCATTTCATGTAACATTCATCATCTTCTTTCAAGATATCATTCATGCCTTTCTTCCACAAACAATCTCTAGAGGGGGAACCTATTATCTTGTTGCTGATTTATTCCACTAGGGCATACTTAGCATGATTTCCATTACCATGCTTTGAAACAGTGCCTAAAAATGCATTGTCTCAAAGAGGGGCAAAATGTAGAAACCTAAAATTATCCCACGTTTGTAAACAACAATTTTACTAACTTTCTTCTTAATTAATTGAATAATTTTCATTATTTAATTAATTTGTACCATTCTTCTAATTCAATTTCAAAAATTAAACATTTTCCTCCTTTCTTGTAATTAAATAATTTTAATTATCTGATTTTCTTCTAATGTTAATTAAATAATTAATCAATTTCCTTCACTTTAATTAAATTATTATTATTATTTACTCAAATGCATTATTCTATTTTCCTACAATTAAATAATTATTTTGATTATTTAATTAATTAACTCTTCTATAATTAATTAAGCTCTTTAATTTGTTTAATTATTAGCTTTTTCAAAAAAGTAACCTTGCTAAAATAAATAAAATCTTTATTTTATTTATTAATTTCATGCACATGAGTTAACTGGTTGACTTACTTAACATGATTCCTATTTCTTTTCATGTGCTCATAATTAAATAATATTTATTATTTAGTTAAATATATTCTTGTTCTCATTGTTAAGTTTCTGTCATTAATGTCTGTGATTTGGTTGTTCTTCCTTTGCAGACCAGTGAGTTTCTAAGGCGTTTCAGTAGAGATATGTGTCTAGTCCCCATGGCCTTCATTTTTTCTAGATGACTGGCATTGTCGCTCACTCTCTTTGCCATGTGTTTGTTTTGCATCAAGTTGGATGCTCCTTTTTAGATGCTTCCTTGTCTTATATACAGTTTGTAACTGTCAAATGCTGGCTCTTTCAAATTGAGGTGGATTTATTTCAACTAATATGCTTGCTATGTCAACTAGTATCTCCTATGTCAGTTACTATTTTTGGACCTTATCATCTTTGGCTTATGCGACCAGTTTCTCAGAATAATGCTTAAGTGTGTCTTCTATTTTATGTCGCATGAAGAGGAGTGCAAACGTCTTGTGTTTGTCATGTGTTCAAAAGGAGTACAGTCATTGTTACTTACATTATGCGATAACCAGAACCTTTTTTTTTTTGGTGTTGTGTAAAGGAGTATGATCATGATAATTTACAAAAATGATTTATATCAATAAATATCCTTTGGAAGAACTATAGGTCAATTTCAGTCACTAATGTGTCATTTCTTTTTGTTTCTTATCAGGAGTGTGAACCGTTTCTATGCAGAGGTATATTGCGTGTTGTGTTTTTTCTGAAGAAAACACTCTAAATCATGCGAAGGAAACTGTTTTGGATTGGTGATGATTATCGAGTGTGAGCTATTCATGTTTAGTAGATTATCGCGCATATGCTGGTGAATAAAAAAACATCAAACCGAAGGTGAAGTAGGGTGTGTGACCTTTTTTGACAAGTCACGGCTACGTGAATAGTGTGACCAATAAAGTCTTTTGTCGACAATAGTTAAGGAGTGAGCCTAGGTGTTGTAACAAATAGACAGAGTAACCATCATGTTTTTTGCAGAACATATTCAATTCAAATAAAAAAATAAGGAGGACTAGACACGTGTGTTTTGGCTAGAGTGTTTTTTGAATGTTTCGTAACCTTTTGAGACATATATAGTTTTGAAAAATTAAAAAGAGGTGTGGAATGGAAGGCATCATGTGTATGTGAATGAGATATTAGTAGAATTTGTAGGTAGAAATGAAAGGGAGAAGTGTTGGTTTCCTGTGAGTCAACAGTGAATAGAGTGTGTTACCTCCAACACACAGTTGGCTGATGCAATAAAAATATAGTTGTCATCAAGGAGTGAAAATCATGTACATGTTACACATGAGAACTATGTGAGTGCATTCTCAGTTTTAAAAACAAGAAGGGTGTGGAATGCAATTAAAAAATTAGAGTGTGTTTGGGAAGTACTGTTGAGAAACTACTCCAGAGGGAATTCAAAGATTGAATATTGTTATTAATAAAGGGAGCAATTGAAGGTTGATCTATGTCAGACCAGAATCTCTTTACGTCTCTTGTAAAGACTTAAAGCCTATTATTGTTTGGTACTATTAAAATCATTTTCAAAGAAAAGGTTGTAGCCTTTTGGAAATAGGTTGGAGCCTGTTCTGTAAAGCATATATGAAGATTTTTAGATCTTAGTGTAAAGGGTTGTAGCCCATTTGATTAGTGAAGCCGTAGTTTTTTACCCATCTTGGGTTTTCCATGAGAGAAAATTCTTGTGTCTCATCTCTATACTATGAGTGTGCATTCTCTGATTTGTTTATCTGCTTAAGGTTTTTAAAATATTGATTCACCCCCTCCCCCTCTCAGCATTTTTTGGTCTTTCAATTGGTATCAGAGCCGGTGACTCTCTTCCCTTTCTTAAAAGCTTGAGAGTTCTATTTATGAGCCAACCATGAGTGCCTTAGAAGGTCTTGCTACGAATTGTGCACCTCTATTTGATGGAAACAACTATGCCTTTTGGAGTGTTTGCATGAAGACTTATATCATGTCTTTAGGCTATGATGTCTACCTCATTCTTTTCAATGGATATACTATTCCATCTCAACCTCCTATAGATGCTAATGGTAAAAAGGAATTTGAGAATAATTCCAAGGCTATGAATGTCATTCTGTGTAGTCTAACCGAATTTGAATTTGTAAAATTCATGCATTTTACTACAACAAAAGAAGTTTGGGACAAATTGCATAATGCCTATCATGGTGATGAAAAATTTAGGAAGGCAAAAGTTCAAACTCACCAGGCTATCTTTGAAAGTCTTCATATGAAGGAAGATGAGAATATTGTTGCTTACTTTCTTTGTGTAGATGAGGTTGTTGATGCTTTAAAAGGTCTAGGAGAAAATGTAGAATAGAAAATAGTGGTTCACAAAATTCTTCACTCTCTTTCCATGAGGCTTGATGCTAAAATTTCTACTATTGAAGAAATTTCAAATTTGGATACTCTTATAGTTGACAAATTGCATGGTATTTTGACTTCCTATGAGATGAGGACCACCATTGATGGGACTTCCAAAAATGAATCAGCTTTCAAGGTCTCTAAAAGAAGTAAAGACAAGGAGAAAAATCACAGTGAAAGCTCGAATGAATACTCTAATGAGGAAATTGCATACCTTGTTAGAAGGTTGAAACAACCAAGATGAGAAAGACTCCAAATTCAGGAAGACTAGGAGATTTGCCAAGAGGAATTGGAAATTTGAAAATGGCAAAAAGGTGTTGTTTTCAAAGGATGGTAGTGATGATTCTTCAAGCAGCAAAAGTGATTCTCGAATACATGAAGTTATGTTCATGGTTGTTGATGATTTGATCTCTGAGGAAAATGATGATGTAGAAGATGATGAAGTGGACCTTGAACTTGAATTAATTGCAGATCTCGCTAAGATTAAGAAGCTGAAAAAGAAGAATCAAAGTCTTGTGGATCTTCTACAAGTTGAAAGTGTGGAAAAATTAAAAATTGCAACTTCTCTTAAAGAGGATGAAACACAACTAGTTGATTCTAAAATCTTGAATGAGGAAGCTAAGAAATTTTGTGAGAATCTTAAAAATCAGATTCAGCTAAAAGAAGAAAATATTGCCAAGCTAGAAGTTGAAATTGTTACTCTCATAAATATAGGTAAAACTTCTATTCTTTCAAGTGAAGAAGTGTCTTTCAAGAGTGGCAATGTATCCTTGTATGATGTTCTTGGCTCTCAAAGACCTACCAAATACAAGAGAGGAGTCAGCATGCAACTTGAACAAAACTCTTCACCACAAAGAATTGGTCAGCCTACATTTAACAAGGTGAACAAACCTTTTTTTCTATGGTTACTATTTTTCATGCAACTACTTTGGACATAGGGTTGTGAATTGTAGAGATGCTCCCACTAAGAATTATTTTCAATTTGAAAGAAATGTCTTTAGGAAGTATAATTTAATTTGTTACAGCTATAACAAGTTTGGCCATACTTTAAGATTTTGCAACAGCTATAGTGCAGATTTGTCTTACAATGTTGAACCAAAAAGAAGGACAAAGGTGACTAAAGTTTGGAGAAGAAAAGTTCAAGAAACACCTCTAAAAGCTCTTGTTATTCAAACAAATCTTTTTTATAGTAGTGAGAAGGATATTTGGTATGTTGACAGTGGATGATCAAGACATATGACAGGTGATTTAAGTAGGTTTCACACTCTCAAGAAAATGAAAGGTGGAAAAGTTAGATTTGGAGGTAGTTCTTCTGCCAAGGTTGCTGGCATAGGTACTCTCTTGATAAAGAATTATGAAACCATTGTTGAGAATGTTCTTTATGTTGAAGGTTTGAAACACAATCTTTTAAGTGTAATTCAACTATATGATCAAGGATATGATCTCAGCTTTAACTCAAATTCATGTACTATCAAAAAGGGAAATGATCACATAGCTAAGGCAACTAGAGTAGCAAATAATTTGTATATTCTTGATGACTCTAATGATGAAACTTGTTGTTTGATCAAGGTGGAGGATGCTTGGATTTGGCACAAGCATTTTGGGCATATAGATTTTTTGATAATCTTATCAAAATCAGTAAAAAGGAAGCGATAAGAGACATGCCAAAGATAGAGAAACTAGCTGATGTTGTTTGCAAGAATTGTGTGAGGTCTACCCCAGCTGTCATAGTTCGCATTGATCATAGTTAAACTTTTTAGCAAATACTTTGGATTATGATATACTTGGACATATGTTATTTTTTTAGGGATCAAACAATCCTATGTTATGTACATTCTGCATTTGGACTAAGTTGTTTTGAACACTTATTTTATGCTTATAGTTGATCATGATTTACTTATGTTAGGTTGTTGATTTAATGATGTAGTTTATTTAAATGCATTAGGTATGTATGGTGCAAAATGAGATGTTATGTTAAATATTATGAGCTTTGGGATCAAATGTTGATTTGATAATTATGAGAAGGATTATGTGGTTGTGTGTGTTAAATGATTATGTAGTTTATGTTATTATCTTGTTACATCATTGGACCTAGTGGTGTTTGCATTGAGTGTGCAGAAAATTAACCATGGTATTAAATACGGGGAACAAAGAGTGAAACTATGTTATTGACTGTTAAGCCAAGGTTCAGTCTAGTGAAGTGACTTGAACCTCATTGTCTCATGGTTTTATTCCTGAAAGTAATTGTTAATGTTGTATTTACTTAAGTTAATTGTTTTATGTTAGTCATGCTATGTGTGAATGGGTTGGAAATTATGTGGTGTCACTTGACACATGGGTGCATGAGGGGTTGGCATGACTAACCCCTTTTCTAGGATAAGTATGACACAAACTAGAGGGTTAACCTTGTGGAGTCCCCAAGCTAACCTAGGGTATAGGAAACTTCTAGATGATTCAAGAAAGAGTGAACTCGGATTTGAACTTAAAGTAGAGTTTGGAAGGGTCTAGGAAGCTCCTAGGGGGTAGTTGGACCAAAATTAGCTACCCTACTTGATGTACTTGGGGTTGGGAGTTAATTTTTAGTCATAGGAAGGCCCTAGGCTCATAAATAAACCTCCTAAAGTACCCCCTTAGTCTTCATCCGAGTTTAAGAGTTTAGAAACTTTGGACAACCATCTTCTCAACTCCATTAAGTCTTCATATCTCATTTATGAGGGGAGGAAGATACTTGGAGGAGTAATGGAGAATTTATCCTTGAATTTATGATAGGAGTGATGAGGTGGAGTTAGAGAGCCTATTAGAGGGAGTTTGAGGAGTCTTCCTAGGTTGATCACCCACTCTCTTTCTTAGAGACTTGCTAGTTTTGAAAGGACTTGGAAAATGATAAAATGAGAAAGCTCTTCTCAAAATTCATTACCTTAGCTTTGGAATAGGTTGGTGCTCTTCTTTTCCTTTAGTAATTTATGTTTTGTAGTAAGAAATGGTGGTTTACTTGCATGAAGATCTTGAGTGTTTGTGTCCTTATTTTACCACTTTTGGTGTGTTTTCTTATGGCAGAACTATTGTTGTTGTTTTCTTTGTTAAGGGAGTTACAAGGCACACTCACCCTTGGGAGGGAAGAGTAATCTTGTAGGGTGAAAGTACCTAAGTGATCCCCATTCTAGTGAAGAGTTTCCCCTTGTGAGGGAAGGATAAACATGGATGTCTTGCTCTCCATGATACCAAATTTTGCCTATGGGAAAATAGGGGCTATAAGGAATGTTTTAGGCATGAAGCCTTGGTTTTGTTGTGAAGATGGTTTTGGTAAGGATTTTGAAGTTGAGCCTTGTGTGGCCTTCATCTCTTTTATTTTAACTTGGTTTCTCCTAATGGGCATGGTCCACTTTCACCCTTTGGTAAATGGTTTCTTGGAAACCTGTGTGTTATCTTTGGTTTTGGGTATCTTGAGTGTTTTTTCTTACCATAATTTTGTTTGGGTCTAAGTGTTGTTTTACCCCTTTTTGCTCTTTGTTCCCCTAGCTCGGGGGTGACCATGTAATGGTCTAGGTTGGGAGATGAGCTCCCATGGTTAAAACAGATTTATATGCAGGAATCTAGCTTGGAATCAAGGAGGCCATGGAAGCTTGTTTTGGAAATCCCCTATCTTGTTATCTTATGTGCATTTAGCCTCTTGTCCTTGGAAAGTTTTCTAAAAATGTAAAGGGATTTTGGTTCCTAGAAGTTATGTAAAAAGCCTTATTTTGTTATATAAAGAAGCTTCAAAATTCTAAATACTTGTGTAGCACCATTTGGTATATTGGGAGTCTTAATTATTCCTAAGTTTCCCTCACATAATGCTTAGAAAATTTAAGTGATTCTAAGGTTTACTTAGTTGCATGTTGGACAAGATATTAAAGTTCAAATTCCTAGTTTAATTAAATCTAATTACTTTCTTTAAAAGGCTATTAAAGTTGATAATTTAGTTTATACACTAAAGACCTCAAAATAGCTCATGAAAATAAAGATGAATTACCTTAGTCACTTATTTAGTTATAAATCATTTTATCAAGTAGTTGTGAAGGTTAGAAATTAAATCAATTTTTGCTTGGTAAATTTAAAGTCTTTTACCTCCTTGCTTCTAAATTCTTAGATAGAGTTAGTTATAAAACTCTAAGAAGATCAAGTTAATACTTATTCTAAAAGACTAAACATAGGTTTAAATAAATCCTTTATGGGAGTAAGTTAGATAGTTATATTTTTTATAAACATTAATTTCTTTAAAAAAAAATATTGCAGTTAAAAGTGAGATAACTCTAAATAAGATAAAACCAAAATCCTTTTGGTTATACTACTTACTTAAACAAGGCTCAATTCCAAATCCTACTTAAGTAATTTCTATAACTAAGTTAATCTAATGGTGAAGCTAGTATTCTGCTACCCTTTTGTATAAATGAAAATTTATGTAAAAGAAATGATAATTCTACAATTTTATTTCTTACATAAAAGAATGTTTTCCTTTACAAATTTATCTATCCTTAAAATAGATTTAAATTTCTCAAATTATTCCCTTAATATTTATATTATCTTTATAATTTTTTATATATATAAAGAAAATGTTAATTTTACTATCTTGTTTTATTCTTATCTATTTATTTTTTTTAAATATTAGATATATATATTAAATTAATATATATATATATATATTTCTTTAAGATGCATTATAATACCAATTTAAAAAATACAAAAGTTATTTATAAACATTAAATATAAAGTAATGTTTTCAAGTTTTATTTATAATTTAGTAAATTATAAAATATTAACTAAAAAACAAGGGGATCGAATGTTGTTCCCCAATGAATTGGGGGTCTCTCGCAGGCCCACACCTGCGCAGACCTCTGCAAACCTTTCGCAGACTTCGGCCTTGAAATTCTGACTTGCAACTCTTTTTCACCTAGGCGTGCCGGTTCTTTATCTCGCCTGCAACACACACACACACATATATATATATTTAAAAACTCTATGTTGTTTGTTTAAACAGAGAGCTTTATTTTTTATTTTATTTTTAATAACAGAGACTTCTGAAAAGAATAAAATAAAAACATATATATAGTGATAATAAAAAAAATAGAGTATTGATTTTATAGACAGAGTTTAGATTTTTAAATATATATAAACATATATAGTTATATATGAATATATGTATATACTTTCTTATATATATATATATATATATATATATATATATATATATATATATATATATATATATATATATATATATATATATATATATATATATATATATATATATATATATATATATATATATATATATATATATATATATATATATATATATATATATATATATATATATATATATATATATATATATATATATATATATATATATATATATATATATACAAACATATGAATATATCTATGTAGGAACATAATAATTTACTGGCATAATAACTTCTGTTATGTTAGAATTAAAAGAAATATCACAGCTTGTAACATAAATTTTAAATTGAAATTAGAACAATAAAATCTTACAACTAGAAACTAAATTTAGTTTGAAATCTGTGATATCATAGCATGTTCATATAAAAATTTTATACTCTTGTATTCCACAAGTAGCTCTGAACTCCATTAATGGAGCCTCTTGAAAACTCCAAAGCATTCTTGGAGCAAACTTGAAACAAAATATCAACCAACAACATTAGATTTGAAAACCAAATGTAGACTTGCAAAGGAAATCAATTTATAGAATATCTCCGAGTTTGAATTTCAAATAATATGTTTAAACCTTTTTATTAACATTAATGATTCAAATTATGGAATTGAATGATCATTAATGTTTTTGACTTTGGGACAAATAGGAAACTTCTAAATTTATTACTAAGGGTTGCCAAGTTTGACCCTAGTAGATAAGTTTGATCCCTTCTTTTGAGAAGATAACTCCAAACTTTAAACTAATTAGCTTTAATACTTTATATCAATTATTTGGGGATTTAATATAATGATTAAATTATCTAAATAAAGTTATATTAGCTTCTTTAAATTTCTTTTAATTGCCCCTAGATATTTAAATCACTCTAGGATTAATATGTTTAATCTAGGGATTGATTTATAGATTCCATTATGACATTAATTTCTTAATATCTCATATTGCTATATAGTTTTCCCTTTATAATTTAATCATTGATAAATAATTAAATATAAAGGTTGAGACTATAGTAAAATGAGAATAGTTGTATTAGGCTATTATAACATGACAAGTTAAACGTGGACCCTTTTTCTATACCTTTTGGTCGGATATGTCTCACTTAGGTCTCTATCTCCTTGGCACATTTTTCAAGGAAGACCTTTTTGGGCTCCTCTTTTACTTTGTGTTCTAACATCTTCTAGTAGTGTTGTAAGTCAACCAAAGGAAACATCACCTTATAGGATATATGCCTGACTTGCATTGCACTTTAGATCAAATGAGATTAAGAGGGCCCCTCTAAATTATGTTTTGTCAATTGATTCCTTATCTTAGTCTGAATCGCTCAAGTAAACTTAGACTTTATATTGTTGTACATTAGGAAAAATTTTGATTGTTGTGTTTTGCTCATATTTTTAAGCATGACATTTTGGTATCAGAGCTAGGTTTAGAAACTTTGGGAGCCTAAACCACTACGTCTAAACTGTTGACTAATAATTTTGTAGGAATGTTTCCTGTTACTCACTAGACTTATGTACATGGAAGAGGTCATAGGCATACCCTTCTATTCATGAGATAGTTAGCTAGGAGGTAGAAGTTCCTGGAGGGAATCAAAATCCCCCTCCTGAACCACCTCTGGATCCAAACTAGGCCTTGCTATTGGCATTTTAGAATCTAGCCAGTATCATCTTTGATAGGATGCCTCCTGTAGTTCAGCAAGAATAACACCAAGATGCCAAAGAACATAGAAAAGTAACCAAGGAATGGAGCAGGAGTCCTCCTTCGAGGTTTGCTGAGAGACAGGTAGAACATGATGTGGAGTTTGTTCAAGGACTAGAACCTCCACTAGAGATAGTACCACAGGTGGTTGAGAGGGCACCCCGGGACACAGGGGATCAGATTAGAGAATTGCTTCAACTTAATCCACCACCTTTTGTGGGATCTACTGAGGGTATAGAGGCCAAGTCTTGGCTTCTAAGCTTGGGAGGTGCCTTGGATTGCGCCCTTATGGGAGTAATCTTAAAGCACGTATGGCAGTTCATCTTCTGAGAGGAATGATCTCCACATGGTGGAGACAGGAAGAGTTCAAAGGCCACATTATCATTGACACCCTTACTTGGGAAACCTTCTTGGAAAGGTTTAGAGCTAGATATTTATCAGAATAGTTCAGGTAGCGTCGTATAGATGAATTTCATGATCTTCAACAACGAGGACTTTCAATGGCTCAGTATGAGAGAAAATTCCTCAAACTTCTCCCCTATGTGGAGTACATGAAGGATGAGAAGCTTCAGGTCAATCACTTTATCAAGGGATCAAACCACACCTTATATGGCATGGTACACATGACTCTGCCAGGAGACTTACACTACATAGTTGAGAGAGCTATCATAGCAGAGGATATTCAAAGGGGATCTCACGATAGGTCTCAGAACTGTAATACCACTCCCCAATCTTCTAAATATTAGAAATCCCCTTGGAAGGGTAATAATAGGAATTCATATGGGAATTTTAAAACCCCACAACCTCAGCAACAACAACCTCAATAGAATCAAAAATAGAAGCCACCACAGGGACAACAGGGCTATAAACCCAAGCAGTGTAATTCACAAGGTCCTAAAAAGGACCAGAGGACCCAAGCACCTTACACACCTCCTGCACAGACTCAGCAGTCCTTAAAGGGTGGTTATGGAGGGTCCAATAGGACAACAAGCTCTCAATATTCTAGGCCTCAAGGAGTGCAGATTCATACCTGAGGACCATGTTACACTTGTGGTACCATGGGGCACATTACACAAGAGTGTCCACAGGGTGGTGTCTAGTGAGTAGCGATGTTAGAGCCTACAATCAAAGATATGGGTAAGTCCCATAGAGTTTTTGCAGCACTTGATAACTGCTAGGCAGAGCATCATGATACAATTATCGAGGCAACATGTATGATTGAAGGTAGTAATGTCTCTATCCTATTTGATTTCAGAGCCATTGACTCCTTTATTTATCCATTGATAGTGGAGCGTTGTGGGCTAGTGGCAACTAGACAAGATGATAGATGGGAGGTAGAGTTAGCCTCAGGTTCTAGAGTAACAGTTTCCTCCTTAGTTAAAGGATGTCAGATTCAGATGGGCAGCACAACCACCATAGTGGATCTTCGTATCACCCCTCTTGGATCTTATGATTTAGTACTTGGCATGGATTGGCTTTATGCCCATAGAGCCAAGTTGGATTGTTGTCAGAAGAGGGTAGAATGTCTTGATGATGATGGCACTGCAACAGTGATCACAGGGATTCATAGAAATGTCTCCCTCCACATGATCTCTGCTATGCAACTTAAGTGGTGTATGTGGAAGGGATGTTAGTTGTATGCTATCACCATTAGTGATAGAGAGGATGGAGAAGATGAAGAACCTTCATTAGATGACCATCCAATTCTATAGGAGTTTGCATATGTCTTTCCATCAGAGCTCCCTGGTATGCCTCCTCGTAGGGCAGTTGACTTTCACATTGATCTAGTACCAAGAGTCGAACTAGTTTCTAGAGCACCTTACAGGATGACCACCAATGAGCTTAATGAGCTCAAGATTCAACTTGAGGAGTTGTTGGAAAAAGGGAACATTCATCCTAGTGTATCTCCTTGGTGTGCACCAGTGATCTTTGTGAAAAAGAAGGATGGATCCCTTAGGTTGTGTATGGATTACCGCTAGTTGAATAAAGTCACCATCAAGAATTGGTATCCACTTCCTAGGATCGATGACTTATTTGATCAACTCCAAGGTGACCAAGTGTTCTCCAAGATAGATCTTAAATCAAGGTACCATTAGTTGAGGATTGTGGATAGTGATATTCACAAGACCGCGTTCCATACTAGATATGGCCAATATGAGTTCACTTTGGTTCCATTCGGTCTTACGAATGCTCTGGTTGTATTCATGAGTCTCATGAATGGAGTGTTTTGTACCTTCTTTGAAATTTTTTTGGTAGTATTCCTTAATGATATCTTGATTTATTCAAAGGATGAGAGAGAGTGTGAAGAGAACTTAAGACAAGTATTGCAGTGTTTGAGAGACAACCAGTTGTTTGGTAGCTTGTCCAAGTGTGCATTTTTTAGACCAGAGGTTAAGTACCTTGGAAACATTATATCTAGGAATGGGATCTCAGTGGATCCATCTAAGATTGAGGCTATTATGAATTGGCCAACACCTACTACTATGACCGAGGTTAGAAGTTTCATGGGACTAGCCAGTTACTATAGATGGTTTGTTGAGGGGTTTTCCCAGGTAGCACACCCTATCAGCTCCCTTTAGTGAAAGGGAAAGAAGTTTGAATGGATGGAGACGTGTGAGAGGGATTTCCAAGAGCTCAAGAAGGCTCTCACTAGCACACCTATCCTAGTAGTACCCGATCCTTCAGTAGACTTCATGGTTTGCATAGATGCATCTTTGGATGGACTAGGAGTAGTCCTTATGCAAGATGGTCAAGCTATTTCCTATGAATCCAGAAAATTGAAGACTCATGAGGTCAACTACCCCACCCATGACCTTGAGCTTGCAGTAGTAGTGCATTCCTTAGTGTGATGGTGACACTTCCTCTTAGGACATTGGTTTGAGCTTCATTCAGACCATCAGAGCTTGCAGTATATATTCTCTCAGCCGAACCTTAATGCTAGGCAGAGAAGATGGATGGAGTTCTTATGTGAGTACAATTTTAATGTTCATTACATCAAGGGGAAGGAGAATGTTGTCGCCAATGCCTTGAGTAGAAGATGACATGAACTATCTTCTATCTCATCAGGTACAGATTTGAGAGATCACATCCTTCATCACTTACATGAGGATGAAATTTATGTAGAGGATTGTGAATTGGTTTGATCTAAGAGACCCCTTGAGGGGAAGTACTCAGATTATTCCTTGGAGTCCGATGGGCTCTTATGTCATAGAGGACACATTTATGTACCTTCTTCTAGATGTCTTCATGAATTTTTTATACTAGAGGCTCATAGAGCCCCTTATGTAGCGCATCCTAGAGTTAAGAAGATGCATGCTGATTTGAGACAACTTTATCATTAGTCAGGCACGAGGTTGCAGATTGCTAAGATGGTAGCTAAGTTCCTTGAGTTTCAGAGGGTAAAGGAAGAACACCACCATCTAGGTGGGCTTCTTCAGCTACATGATATACCTAGGTGGAAATGGGACACCATCTCTATGGATTTTATTATTGGTCTACCTACGTCATCTCACTACCATGATGCCATCATGGTAACAATTGACAAGTTGACTAAAGTAGCCCATTTCTCAGCCATGCATACTACCTTCACTACACTAGCTATAGCACAATTTTTCTTGTGAGATATATTTAGACTTCATGTGGTACCTCAAAAGATAATCTCTAATAGATATTCTCTTTTCACATCATCATTCTAGAGAGAATTACAGATAGCTATGGGCACTAGGCTCAATTTTAGTATAGCTTATCATCTAGAGACAGATGGTTAGAGTAAAAGGGTCAACTAGGTATTAGAAGACATGCTTTGCATGTATGTTATGGATCATCAGACCCAATGGGAGGAGTACCTTCACCTAGTTGAGTTTACCTACAACAATGGGCATCATGCATCATTGGGTATGCCTCCCTATCAAGCCCTTTATGGTAGGCCTTGCTGAACACGTTTGAGTTGGGATAGGATCAAGGATAGAGTATCCATTGGTCCAGAGTTAGTCAGGGAGATGGAGTAGCAGGTGACCTTGATTAGACAACATCTTAGAGAGGCACATGATAGATAGAAGAAGTATGCAGATGTGAAGAGGATTGATTGAGCATACTTGGTTGGAGATAGAGTCTTTTTGAGGGCGCATCTGCATAAGAGTCCAATCCATTTTGGAAAGGTCTCTAAGCTTGCACCTTGGTTCATTGGACCTTTTGAGATCCTAGAGAGGATAGGACCTATATCCTACCATCTAGATTTTCCACCTAACATGTCGTGCATCCATGATGTGTTCCATGTTACAGTTTTGAGGAAGTATATATATGATGAGTCTCACATTATAGATTGGGATGCCTTGCAGGTGGAGTCAGATAGATAGTTGGCACTGGATCCCATTTGTATCTTGGCCTGATGGACCCTGGCCCTACGAGGTAGAGAACTAGACCAGGTTAGGGTCCAGTGGGATTCCTATGATGAGGTGATAGTCTCTTGGGAGGATGTAGTGTAGATGAGATCTCAGTATCCCTACCTCTTCGATGATCTCTAGGAGGACATTCATGCCTAGAGGGGGTGGATGTGAGTTCTACACTAGCTTTCATAGTTCTCATTGATCAAAGTTACACTTTTTAGCAGATACTTTGGATTATGATATACTTGGACATATGTTATTTTTTAAGGATCAGATAATCCTATGTTATATACATTCTGCATTTGGACTAAGTTATTTTGAACACTTATTTTATGCTTATAGTTGATCATGATTTACTTATGTTACGTTGTTGATTTAATGATGCATTTTATTTAAATGCATTAGGTATGTATGGTGAAAAATGAGATGTTATGTTAAATATTATGAACTTCGGGATCAAATGTTGATTTGATAATTATGAGAAGGATTATGCGGTTGTGTGTGTTAAATGATTACATAGTTTATGTTATTATCTTGTTACATCATTGGACCTACTAATGTTTGTATTGAGTGTGCAAAAAATTAACCATGGTATTAAATACAGGGAACAAAGAGTGAAACTATGTTATTGAATATTAAGCCAAGGTTCGGTCTAGTGAAGAG